>CM046030.1:69654223-69666417 GCA_025215565.1 Flaveria ramosissima
AAACTTTCATGCGAAAACTTTCCATGTGACAACTTTCCATGTGAGAAGTTTCCATATGAGAATTTTTTATGTGAGAACTTTCCATGTGAAAACTTTCCATGTAAAAACGTTTCATGTGAGAACTTTTCATGTCAGAACTTTTCATGAGAAAAATTTTCATGAGAAAACTTTACATGAGAAAAGTTTATGCAAAATCTTCGCAGCATATCTGTTATTTGCGAAAATTTTCTCATGCAAACACTTCACCATGTTACCTAAACATGGAGTTTTTGTGATGTTTGATCAAGTTCGAGTTTCTATATCTACAATATTTGATTTTGGTCATTCGTGAATTGAAACTTGACAATATGAGCTTATCTTATCTTACTGATGGGGACAATGATTAAACGGGTTGATTAAGTGAAGAGTCAAGATTGTTTGGTATTCTTGCTCTGAAAATATGGGATTATTATATCTTACTTAGGGGGGAAGAATACTTTAAATGTTCTAGTTTGTCGTCACGGAATCTTGTCATCAGATTGAAGAATCGGGTTCTTCGGGAATCCAAAATGGAAGTTGGATCCCTCTGTCATATGCCTAATACATCTTAAGTTGTAAGTAATCAAGATATAATAGTTTAACCTTGATTCAGACGTGATATCCTTTATGAAGCTATACATTAGGAGGAGGTTAAAGCTGAGGGGGAACACTGAAGTGACAGATACCTGATGATCAGATAATTCTTGAAGATGAGTGACTGAAGTCAAACATAGCTTGATATCTTAATCCATAGGGGGAAATTGTAAGGACCTAGCCTTTATGGATTACAATATGAGTGAAAAGCAAAAACTCAAATCATGCGAGAAATACAAGGAAGCAAGAACTCCAAGATGATGGATATAATCGTCATCACGCGAAAACTTAAAGTTGTCGCGCGAGAACTTGATGTTCTCGCGCGAGAACTAGATGTTCTCGCGCGAGAACATCTGGATAGTATATATAGATGTTTTTCCTTTGTAATTCATTATGTGTGTTCATTTTGTAAAAGTGCTCTGAGGGTGAGAAAGCAGAGAGATGTGTGATAGGCCACCCGAGGGGAGCTCACCTTGGGTTGATCGAGCTTAAACGACGTAAGCTCCTTTGGTATTGTAATCGTTTGATAAATAATATTCGATTGAGTTTGTTTAATGTTCATTGATATCACACACGCACACATCCATCTTAATATGATTATCAAGTGCAACAATGTGTGGAATTAATCGTGACGACGACTTTACATTATTATTATTATTATTATAAAAATTTAGTGGTTATACACTTATGTATTTTAATAATATAATTTGTAATGTAAATAATACTTTGTGATAAAATATATATAGTAAATATAATTTTTTATTAAAATTACTATTACAAATTGTTCTATTATTACTAACGGAATAATTATATTTAATATTGTTATTATTATTTTCAATTTGAAGATTGTATTTATTAGTATTTTTATCACTGTTTGAAACATATTAAATAATATATTATTAACTATGAATTTAGTTATAAGCACTAAAATTATTAAATACCAAAGTGTTGTTAAGTATTATTATTATTATTATTATTAAAATTATTATTATTATTATTATTATTATTATTATTATTATTATTATTATTATTATTAAAATTATTATTATTATTATTATTATTATTATTATTATTATTATTATTATTATTATTATTATTACTATTATTATTACTACTACTACTATTATTATTATTATATTTATTATTATTGTAATTTTTCTTAATAGAAAAATAAAAAACATATCATTAACTAAAGAATTTAAACATAAAAAATGAATTAATTAGTAGACGTTTACTAATAGGAATGAATGTATAAAACGTATGATTTAAAAGTTTTGTTAGGTGTTCAAAAAATAAATTAATTACAATAATATCCTTATAATCTTCTTATATAACTAGAATAGTTATTTTTCTATTAATCAAATTCCATCACTTTATTGATTTAATGTCCAAAGCATGAAAGTGGTTTATTTATGTTTACACACACCCACCACATATATATTATAGGTATATATGTATGTACGTACGTACGTACTATATATGGTTAGGTTCTTTATAAAGTTTCATTTATTTTAAAATCTTAGAAAACTATTTAGGAGCACTCATTATATTTAATTCTTACAATAAATTCTTCTTAAAAAATAGAATTATAAACTATCAAACATTTATCGTCCAAACTAATGAATTACTTTAATTATCTTCTCTCTCTCATCTATGCACTAGATTAATATTTAATAATATTTTTATAGCTTTTACATATGTCATACATCAATTATACATGGTTGTATAATTTTAGTATTTTTACACACACATTTGATATTTGTTATCTATTATTTAATGTACATAAATGTAATTTAATATTTAAAAATTAAAACTTATCATTTATTATCTGTGAGAATTATAAGAACTTCTTGTTATATAGATATATAGACATATGAAAAAACGAAACTCTCTTTCAAAACTATTTAGGACCACTCAATATATTTAAAACTTACAAATTTAATTATTAAAAAGGATATAATTGTAAACGATCAAACATTTATATTCTCAACTAATTAATTACTATAGTTATTTTTTCTCTCTTGTCTTTTCTATCTCTCATCTATACACTATATTATTAGTTAATTATATTTTTATAGCTTTTACATATGTCATATATCATATACTAGCTTTAGTAAACCCGTGTATTACACGGTTTAAATAAATAAAATATTAATATAATAAATTTATTAATTAAACAATTATATTCTAAGATATTATATGACCGAAATAAAAAAAAACGGTAATATCAACTTTTTAAAATTTTATTTTTAAATTTCTATTATTGAAAATAAATATTTTGTTTTAAAACAAACCGTATTAAAAATGTCATTTATAAAAGTTTTCTTATTACAACTCCCAAATTTGATAATTTAAAAATATCAATTTATTTAGATATAACCTTAATAAAAAGAATTTTTTTCTTAATTTATTAATTATTAAAAAGTATTAAAATAATATTATTAGTAATTAAGGTAATTATTTAATAGGAGAGAGAGGCGGGAAAATATTGATTAGAATGAGTGGTGCTAACACGTGTCATCCTAATGATTGTGGTGCTGACACGTGGCATCCCATTTACCATTTTATTATAGTAGGAAGATCAGTTATACATTGTAGTATAATTTACTATTTTAGGCACATATTTGAAATATGCTATCTCTTATTTTCTGTACATAAATGTAATTAATATTTAAAAATTTAAACTTATCATTTATTTTATGTGAGAAATATAAGAACTCTTTATTTTAAAGATATATAAACACATGAACAAAACAAGAAACTCTTTTACACACGTGTAAAAACATTTTCTTAAAGTTAACAACAAATAAGAGTTCACAAGATAACATTTTCTTAAAGTTCACAAGATAACATTACCATATGTATACATATATTGTTGGAATGAACAAGCTAATTGAAGTATAATGACTGCCTTAATAAATCAAACATGTTTTAACATTAAAATAACAATTTACTAACATAAAACATACGTAACATTATCAAACACTGATTATTGTTTAAATTTCTTTTATAGATTTTGTAGATGAAGAAATTTTGCAAAGTGTTGGCAGTGGATGAATACCAGCCCACAACGGATGCCTAACTGTTAGCAGCGGATGAAGTCTGAAATATGTCCAAGGACATATAGCGGATGAACAAACGCACATCGGATGAATAAACTATCACTGCTGATGAACAAGTCCACAGCAGATGTTCAATATCCATAACGGTTGAACAGTCCACAACGGACAAAACCAAATTGAACATCCAAGTGTTCACAGCGGACAATAAAGACATGTCCTCATCCACAGCGTACAACACTTAGACTTAGGATTAATTATGTAATTTCTTTTTACATAAGGTTACTTTTGTAATTTACATAATATGTGCACAGATTATAAATAGCCATGTACCCTAAACCTTTGTAAGCTTTTGAACATATTATCAATAAAACAAGCATTTTCAATTTCTCTAAGCATTCATAGCATACAAACACACAATCACACAACTATACACACACATTACAGATCGTATCACACATCATGGGTTTTCGCACCGTGTTGTTTGAGTATTGATTATTTGTTGACAGATTAAAAAGGTTCTTGGAGGATCAAACTTGTTCAAGAATAAAGCCGAATCCATCATGTGTTATCAGAGCCTTGGCTCAAATCATACACCGATTTTATTGATTCTCTCAATCAATACAGTGATCTCTACTATTCATTAGCTTCAAAACCGTACGTATCAAGTTTTAACCACACAAGAACACTCTTGTACATCATCCATTCATCCAATTCAAAAACATGACTTCACAATCTGTTTTGGTTCATTTTGAAGAAGAATCTATGTTATTGTTGGTAACTAAGCTCCAAAGATCATTCGCATAGTGTTTTTAAATCGTATCATCATAAAAATCACAAAACCAAATATGTTTAAAGAAATTTGTAGATAAAATAGTACACGATCATTGTTCAATTAATTTTCATCATATACACGCTGTTTGATTTATTTCAATTCTTAAATTATGTTTAATCAATACTTTCGAGTTGGCATATACTCCATATATCATCGTCAAAACAACAAAATTGTTTGTTGTCAATCAAGTTGCTCAGCCACAACTGTGCAAGGTTAAAACCCTTTCAAAATCGTTGGTGATTTTATTGATTTAATCACCAAAACAAGTGAAGAAATTGTTCTTCATTTGCATTTTTCAAAAAATCATTAAGTTTTACTTTTGGAGATTTTAAAAGACACATTTATGTTTTTACTCTTTTTAGGTTTTGACTGTGTTGGCTAGTATTAAAAAGGGGTTGACTAGAATTAAAAAGGGGTTGAGTCACGTAATATCCTTACATCACCATGATTGACTGACGTTACATAGGATCTAATTAATTTTAGTTTGATTTAATTTCCTTCATTCGGTAATTAAAAGTCAATTTAAAAAACTCAAACAAATCCCAGTGACTAATTGGAAATTGATAAGCTTAGAATGAAATAGTTTAGCACTGAGCTAATTAATTAAACAATTCAACTTAAACTGTTAAGCTAAATCATTAATAAACATATCAGACGACGTATCCGGGTCCTACAGTGGTCTCAAACCACCAAGGTTGATGAAATTGCATCTTCCAAGATCCTGACCTATGGACTTCAATAACTGAGGGACGATACATTCCAGTGACTTTAGGTCCTTACTATAACATTCATAAACCAATAAGCTTGAAAAGTGTAGTTGGTGATGACATAAAGAAACTCAAGACTGATATAAAAGCATACAGTATCTTGGCCATGTGTTTACCATGAGATCTTAACAAGAGTAGAAAATTTTAAAACAACACATGAACTCTAGAAAGTTCTTCATACAATGTGTGAATGGAATGATGAGATAAGAGAGATCAAGAAGGAAAAACTAAGAACACAATATGAAACCTTCCATCATGTCAAGGGTAAATCATACCATGGCAGCTTCAAAGATTTGTAAAACTTGTAAATGAGATGATAGTCTATCCTCTTAGGTATGAATATATTGGGATAAAAAAAATGCTTCACACTCTTCTAAAGAGTTGGACACGGTCTATCTCTTTGATGAAAGCAACAATAGATCTTCAAGCATTGTCATTAGATGCTCTAATTGACAAGGTAGAGTCACTAGAACTTGATAAAAGATCTAGAAACAACAGCTAAGTAAGGCATGTCGAATCATACAAGTAAAAAGAAATGCAAACAACAGACAATGCATTCTTGACATGCACTGGAGAAGATGAAGAAGAATTTCTTGATTCTAGTGACACATCATTCTTCTCTGCATTAATCACCAAAACAAAGACAAAAGTCTAAAAAGACTAGTGGTCATGCTTCCCATGAAGCAACACCTCAAAGCAAACAACAACACAAACATGCATCAAGCTCAAGCAAATAACATTACTCTAGAGCCAAAACGTACATAAATTTGCAAACCCATGGGTGCCCTCATAGTTATTCTTAAAAGTAAAGTGCAAAAGGCAGAAATTATAGCCTTATAAACAAATTTTGAGGCATACCTATGAGCTAATCTTACACCATCTCAAATAATCCAACAAGATTTGGATGAGTTACCACTAGACATGGTTGAAGGATATTCAATAATCCATGCGATGATTACATATAGATAAAAAAATATTGCTTCAAAGGAATAGAGGTTTAAACATGGACAAAAAAACCATGACTGGTTTTGACAATACAAGGTGAGGTGCTATGATGGTCAATTGTATGGACACTTCTCTAGAGAGTGTCAACAACCAAGAGCAAATAGAAACAACTAACAACCACAAACATCAAGTAGTAATCAAGCAAACAGACAAATGCTGATTAGGTCTTTGTTCTTAGACTAGTTTCCTGATGTATAGTATAGGGGTAGTTTAGTCATTTTGTACAGGCCTTATGCCAGCCTATAAATATGATAGTCTTATGTATCAAAGGTGTCTTGTTATTGTTTCTTGCTAAAACCCTAGCATTTATTGTAACTTGTTCACCTTCATTACCACAAAGAAGTTATCAGTATATTCAGCATTCAATGATCTATATGTGTATTTCCACTACATATTCACTAACTTAATCATCATATTCGATCCTTGTTGATTCACATCAACAGAAAATTCCATTCTCACCACCCAGTCAATTGGTTTCAGAGCTTTGGCTCTCGGTTCCTTATCAGATCTACTTAGATCTGAACCAAAAACCGATTAATCTGGTGATTAAGTTACTTTTTAGCAAGTTCTTCAACATCAAATTAATATTCATACTGAAAAACCATATGATACATCGAGATTCATCATTATTCTCCTTCAAAAAGTTATATAACTTATTAAAACAATGTGTATTCAAAAGAAAAACAAAAAAACATCTTTACTTCAAAAGAGGAGAAGCATAAAATCAACAAAGACACAGTTTCTATAAACTGTTCAACACTTGAAAGTACTGTTGAGACAGACAAGTTGTCAAGAACATCAAGAACACCGTGACTCTGTCTATTTGAACCATCTGAACTTAAACAATAATCTAATCCATATCAAACGTTCTAAAACAAGTTTATTAAAATGGACCCTTACTATTTTTCTAAACTTGGTCATGCATCTAAACCACCAATCTTAAACACAAATTTGAGTTTATGCAATGGAAAATACGGTTTAGGAACTATATTATAGGTCTAGATCCTGATTATTGGATTTTAATTTTCAAAGGACCATACATCCCTGTATCACTCACGACTGATCAAGCTGGACAATACAAGACTGTTAGAATACCCATAGAGGATCCCAACTTAAATCTTGATGATGATGAATTTAAGAAAATCAAGATTGATTTAAAGCTTACTCCATTCTCACACAAGCCTTAAAAATGGATGTGTTGAAAAGGCTTGAAAAATATGGAACTTCAAAAGCTGTATGGGATGCTCTTGAAATAATGTGTGAAGGAAGTAGTGAAGTAATAGAAATCAACAAAGACAAGTTGGTATGAAACCATCCAGCATATCAAGGGTGAATTAATATCAAAGCAGTTGCATCTGTTTGTATAGTTGGTAAATGATCTAGAGATTATGGGGGCTATTTACAAAGAAAAAAAGATGAACAAAAAGATGTTACATAGTCTACTTGAGAGTTGGAAGCTAAATGTAACCATGCTGAAGAACACACTTAATCAAGAGAGCATAAGTTTGTATATCATGATTGCAAAAAATGAAGCTATTGAGCTTGATAAGAGGATCAGGAACCTCTCTAGACCTCAAGTCGTAGAGGCCTACAAATTTCCATCAGAAACCCATTCTTTGGAAAATGCATTTGTTACTGAAGAAGACGACTTTCTCTCTTCGAGAGTTCAAGCAAGGTCAACTGGATTTATTGCCACTCCATCACAAAGCAAACCCTCAACATCTAATCAATCAACTGCCACCACTTAAAGCATCCTGTTGCCTCAAGAGATTAAGAGCAAAAGGCAACTTTTAATCCCTTTGTTACAAGTTTTGAAGCTTACCTGGGAGGAAGACTCACTTCAGCTCATCTGATTCAAGAAGACTTAGAAGAAATAGATCCTGCTGATATGGAAGAAATGGATCTTTAGTGGCAAATGGCCATGATAGCTATGAGGGCTAAAAAGATTTTCGAGAAGGGAAAGAAGTTGAGTCTAAATGAAAATACTAATCTTGGATATGACAAATCCAAAGTTAAGTGTTTCAACTGTGGTATAACTGGTCACTTATCAAGATAATGTAATGCACCAAGAAGAAATAACAACAACTTTCAAAGAAATTCTCATGGTCAATCATCATCACAACCTAGTTCAAGCTTCCAGTCAAACAATCAACAAAAGTTTCATCATCAAAGTTATTATCATCAATCTCATCAAAGTCAGCCTCAGCTGAATAACCAAGTTCATAAGTAGTCAAACTACTTCAAATGCACTTATCATTAGACAAGATGGAGTACGTGATTGGAGCTTGTATGCTGAGGAAGTAAAACCTCAATTTCAAAACCATGCTCTTATGGCTCACATAAATGATGGCCCCACACCAATGCCATCTTAGGTAAAATCAAATCTATGCAGTGAAAAATGCATTAATGAACTGCAGGTATACCGTGAGCATAATCACAAATTGGCTGGTAAAATCAAAGAAGAAAAAGTAAAGTCTGAAATGTTCAAACATGAAATGAAGATCTTTGAAATTAAAATCAAATCTTTGCTTTCAGACATTGAAAAATTGCATGGGGAAAAGTATACTCTTGCAGCCGAAAATGAAAAGTTAACTGAATTGTTAACTCAATCCAAAGCTGAGTAATCCACCACCTAAGTGATACTTGAAAAGTTTCAGCTATCTTCATCAAATTCGCAAGAGTTACTTGATTCACAAAAGAATCGGAAGGACATGTTGGAATAGGATACAACTTATGTCCTCCTGCTCATAATGACAATTACTTTGTCATGCCTGAGTCACTCACTCTTTCTGAATTAAATAAACCTAAGATTATCGAAACTAAATCAATAGTTTCACATACTACAAATGCTCAAAATAAACTAAGTGTTTACATTGAAACAAATGAAGATAAAATCAAATTAGGTCACCCCATCAAAATAAAAGAGTGCTCAGACAAAACATTAAATGTCAAAAAGCCAAGGATCCCAGTCAAGGCAATTGTGCCATTCGTGAAGTTTATCCCTGAAATTCTTAAAGCTCACAAGAAGACTGAAGCCTTTGTGAAATCCTTTGCTGAAAGCAGATCTGATAATAAGCTTTGATCTCCTAAGAATTCAATCAAATCAGAAAAGATTTTACATAAAACCAAAGAAAAAGCTCCATTGATTCAAAAGTCAAAAGTTGAAACCAAATCCTCACCTTCATCAAATCAAAAGCAAGGACAAGGTTTTGACAGTTTTAACAAAGAACATGTCACTAAATTTGACAAAGAGTTGAGTAAAATCAAAAGGAAACAAAATCAGTCTGAAAAGATCAAATCAAGTAGAGTTGTGAAACAATCTACAAAAACAAAATTAGTTGATGATATTTCCTCACAGAAAACAAAGATTGAGACGAAATTAAATTCTGGTAAAAGAATTGAATGCTCAACATCAAGATCAACTTCAAAAGACAAACAGATGTCTTGTGACATTTGTGATATGGCAAATCACATAAAGATGAGTGTTATTTCAACCAATACTGCTCAATCTGTGACATAAACAATCACTCAACCAAAAATTTTTATTTCAACAAATATTGTTCAGTTTGTGATATGACCAATCACATCTACTTGTTTCTTCAAAAAAAAAAAGGCTTGAGAATTCCACAAAACAAGCCCATCTCACTATTTTCAAAGTGAAACATAGAAGTTCATCATACAACAAACAATCCTGAGTTCAAACTTCTGATGATGACTTCAGTGGTGAAAGAGGAGTGAAGGGAGTCAAAAGAAACAATATTCAAATTATGAAACAATCACCTGATTTTCATTCAAGATATAAAAGATAATTATTTCTAATAATAAAAAACATGTCCAACTTCTTTATAGAAACATGGACCAAAGATTTGACTACTCCTCTACCTCTTCTGTTGAAATTGATCAGGTGAAATCAAAAGGGCACCAACATAAATACATCAAAGTGTCATCCTCTAAACCAAAACATAGAGGAAAGTACCAAGAAGTGACTATTATGGATAGGAACGGGAAACCCAAGACCATCATGGCTTGGGTTCCACATTCTAATTAGTTCTTTTTATACTTATAGGGTTGTTCTTACAGGTCCAACAGTTTCTGGTGTGTGGATAGTGGATGCTCTCGACACATGACAGTAGACACTTCCCTCCTTCATGACTTCAAGCATATCCAAGGAACTACTGTAGCATTTGGTGGAGATTTATAAGGTGGCAGAATTACGGGCGAAGGGTCTATGACAAATGGGTTACTGAGCTTTGTTAAAGTGAACTATTGCGAGCAACTAAACATTATCTTCTAAGTGTGTCTCAGATCTATGACAAGAAATATTCAACTCATTTCACTAACACTCATTGCTATATTCTGAAACCAGGATTTCAAATTCCTGAAGAATGGGTTGTCTTGAAGACCCATAGGAAGAATAACACTTACGTTTTAAACCTTAATGTTTCAATTCCTAAAGAAGAAACATGTCTGTTGTCAAAAGCATCATTTAATGAGTCATAGCTTTGGCATAGATGTTTGGGGCATACCAATTTCAAAAAAACATGACAACATTAGTCAAAGGATACCATGTCATGGTTTACCTCATAAAGAATTTCATTTCATTCACCACTGTTCTACATGTCTCAAAGGGAAACAACATAAATCTTCTCACAAACCAAAGCTTGTGAACACAAAACAATTCTCCATTGAACTTCTTCATATGGATCTGTTTGGTCCAACTCATGTTATGAGCATTGGAAAGAAACAGTATTGTTTGATGATCATTGATGACTTTTCAAGATTCACATGGGTCTTCTTTTTACTTCATAAAAACGAAGCGTTCGCGATTAATAAAATATTTCATCATTAAAATTGAAAATCAACTTGATCTTAAAGTCAAATTAATTATAAGTGATAATGGGACTGAATTTAGAAATGAGGATCTAAGTTCATTTTGCATAACCAAAAGCATTGCTCATGAATTTAGTGCAGCTAGAACTCCTCAACAAAACAGGGTAGCTGAAAGGCAAAATAGAACACTAAGTAAGGTAGCACGAACAATCCTAGCTGATGCTAAACTGCCAGTTACCTTTTCGGCAGAAGCAGTTAACACATCATGTGCAAGACCGTTTAAGGGATGGTCACTTACAACACAACACATAATGAGGAAAGTGTAATAAAACAGTTAACAAATCAAATATTGAACTGGAATCAATGTGGTATGATACTTAGAACACAAATAAATATGAGACATAACAAGAACAAACACACAAGGATATTGGTTTTCAAAAATGCGGTGTATATTGCTCTCAAGTTCTTTTACAAGTGTTAAAAGCATAAAGAAAAGATACAAGGACCCTGAGATACTTTATACTACATCCTACAGCCGGCCATGTTTTAAAAAGTCAGCTGGTAACATTTATCTAGACAACAACAAAATCAAATGTAGAGTCAAAAGGTAGATTGCCTTTTGACTAGTGACTATGACATGCCATAACTCACATCCTATATATTACAAAAAGGATAAAAGTACATAAAGTAGAAAGCAACAGACTCAAGACTCAATGTACAATTACCAAAAGCATGGACCTTTACCAACTTGTAAAGTTGGTGAGTCAAGTCAACGAGTTGTAGCGGAAAGTGGTCCAACTTTATGGAAAATACATCAGATAAGCATGTATCAAAAGTCATCGGAAGAAATCAGTCTTCACTTCTTGGCTTCGGAAGACTTCACTTTTGGCTTCGGAAGATGTTGGTCTTGGCTTCTGAAGATTTTACACTTTGAATAATTTTGTCAGGGTGTGTGTAAACTTCTAATGCCTTATACTCTGCACTTAGTGCATTTACAGGTATGGACTTAGCACGGTTTGAGGTGCTTCTGCAATTACATGAAACTGACAAACTCCCCTTAGGCTGAAGCACAAACATTTAAAGACA
>CM046030.1:69666617-69726617 GCA_025215565.1 Flaveria ramosissima
CTCTCTTCACACACTTTCCTAGCTCCAAGTGTACTCAAAATATCAGCACATATACAACATAACATTCCAAAAAACTAAACTTTGATGCTCAGAAATCCAAATTCCACTCATGAAACGAAGAAATCGGAACAAACAATTGAGTAGCAAAACACGCATAAAATTCCATTACATAGCTGCAAATTAAGCGTACCTTTGAAATCAAGCAGAAGCTTTACGAAACAAACCCTAAATCAAGTTCGAAACATGCAAAACACAGCTGCAGAAAGTTCGAAAATTGAGAACTAGGGTTTCTGAGGGCTGTCAGTAAAACTAGGGTTTTGAGGCTCAAGAACAAGAAATCAACAAGGGTAAACTGCAGGATGCAAATTAAAGATGCAAGATTATGTAGTTAAATGTGTGTAATCCAATGAAATTGTTGAACAAGATTAGGGATTTGAAAATTTTGGGAAAGACGAATCGTGTGTGTATATAGAGATGTATTAGATACAGAGAGAGGTTGGGGCTTTTGACTCTTTTTTTTTTATTTTCTTGCAATTTTTTATTTTTATTTGATGATGACGATGACCAAATTAGAGGGGTCGAGAGTGTAATGTTTGAATAGATGATGGTTAATTAAGAAAGTAATAGTAGCCCTATGGTCGTAGGTGGTAAGAAGCAATCGATTATTATTTACGAAAAGATCAGAGTTTAAACCTGTCAAATAATGTCGTGGTGTAATAAGTTTAGGTTTAACAAAAATGATGAATATTCTAGAAAATTAATAGTCACCTCAGGCGTAGTCTGAAGGGAACGAGAAGTAATTACTGTTTTGAAAGAGACTGATGTTTAAAACTTGACAAATGGGGTAGCGGAATTATTACTCAAAGTTTAGTCATTTAAAGAAAACTATTAATAAATTAAAATATTATACGTTGATTAATTGTGGATTTAGGTGAGTTTTACAAAAAAAAGGCTCTAATTAGCGTTGTATTGTAACAAATAGTATAGAGGTAAACTTTTGTAAATAATGTAGTTTTAGACGAAAATAATGTGTTATCATTGTTCAGTAAGGATAAAATATACGAGGATTCAATCACTTAAAATAATTTAATCGACAACCGATAGATAACATGAAAGTATAAAAGCTCGAAATGAAATATATACATGAAATAACATATATTAATAATCCATATAGTCACTCATTCTTATAAAGTTATGTGTAATAAATTGTTATATATCCTTAATTAATGGATATCATCTTTATTAGTTATTGCATGCTAGTGTTGATAGTTGTGTTGCACCTTTTAAAAGGTGTTTTAGAAATAAAAGTAGGCACTTAATAATTCTTTTAAGAAAAGCAATCTAATAATTTATAGTATATTATAATAATTTTGGATATCTAACTTCAAACAACAAAAGTAATGAATAATAACCATAAGAATATAGTTCGTCTTGTTATGTGTTACTACTTCAACAACCAACCAGATTAACATATACGCTAAAGTTTTTATTGTTTAAGTAAGTTATGTAATGTATCAAAATCTTAGCCTTTAATGTGTGCAATCTTCGGGCTTTAAAGGATCACATGTAACTAATCATTCTTATATCCATTTGACTACACTCCGAAAAAGGTAAGCTTAAACACCTGATAAATTCAGTGCAAAACACAAAAATCACTAGCAAAACAACTTTTGACATAAAGTGGTAGATTATTGTTTATTGACTTTAAGGTCATGTATACAAACCTTGAAAAACAAACTACTGCACAAAATGTAGAGTAAAACAACGTGTATCAAATCGAGAAGCGGTTTCCCTCCCCGAATTTTGTATAAGTGTGAGCAAAGTCAAACACCTGGTATGTCCTTTATTTTGTGAAACTGCACATTCTAAAATAGACAATCCTAAATACTCATCAAACACCCCACATATTTCTATCACTAGACTTACTCGTCTATTGGAGACCCGCTAGTATTAGTCGGTAAAAGATAACTAGATGGTGTTATGGCGAATAGGAGTAACTTTTTTTGTACTATCAAAACGAGAGATACACATTACTAACCAAACATCTATCATCTTATATCTTAAGTTCCTATCACTAGGAAAATCACATTATATTATTACCATCGAATATGGTTCATGTTCTTCAATAGATACTATCATCACCATAGGGAACACATCCCAATTGACAAACCATTAAAATAATCTACCAACGAAACAAAGTTTAGTTAACTCACATAGGCGTGTTATATGATTGGCTATAAAGATTTTAAGAACTGGTATATGATTATAACCAAACATGCATCATACATACACAAAGCTTATTTTTACGCAACAAACAATTTATCACATAAAAATAACATTTTAGCATATAACCTTCTTTACGTAGCTATAAGAAATCTTCCCAACCCAAGTGAAAAACCAATTATATAGATCCTTGATCGTCATGAATCATAGACAATGAAACAACACCGAATAGCATAAAGCATTAGTCAAATACAATCTAATAACTTGCATTTCTAGGGAGGGTCAAATGTACTTTGATGAAATGTATTATATATCTACCCGGTTAGGGTCCATCACGATATATTTGAATTGCAAATACCCATGCGTATGCACTTTAACGCCTTACACCATGTGTTGGCAAGACATATGTGATATCATACATATTTATAAAGCTAACTGGCATGTGTTACTTTAACTACTTCCCGAACACGTCTAACGGGGTCCTAAAAACATCCTACACTACTTGGATGACCTTTATGCATGAGTACCAATAAAACCAAAACCAAATGAACAATAGTCCATGAATCAGGGTCATATCATAGCTTTATGGATTTGGCACATAACTTTAGAGACTATATATGTTACTTTAGGGCATTTATTCTTGATTTAACGACTGAACATAGTTTAGTGTTTAAACAAGTCAACAATTTTATGAACTCAAGTAGATACGCTAGTTGTTGTCCAAGTTTTCAAGGGTCACTCTTGATATGTAAAAATGTTTCAAAGCATTCGACACTCATAACAACATGTTTAACGATTAATTTTTGTATTCAACATGTTACAATACCTCCACTAACACAATCATAAAGATCAAACACTCCTACATTTGTGTCCTTGATATGAACGTGCAAGTTGAGATCTTAACTACACAATTTAGTCAAAAATGCATAGCTACTGCTTAAATGCAACTAATCTACCAAGATATTAACACAACCATTGTGACCTAAAAGGGTTGTAGTTTCTATCAACAACGTCTTAATTTTTTGTATCATGAACACATAAATAACTAAGAAATGTTACTTACAAATGAGGGGTCTAAAACAAACCCCGTTAATCAAAACATCCAAGAGATTATTCTTCTTTCAAAAACTAACATTCTTCATGTTTTGAGCCCTTGTTAACATGTTGAAAATCACTGGTTTTTCCGTCTTTTCTTATTTCAATACAATTGCAAACTATATAAATATATCAAAAATATAATCTAACAAATAGTAATGTATAAGTCATTAAACCTTGTGTAAGTATAATTCCTTATTTTTTCATATTATTATAATTATTGTTTTAGTTCATTGTAATTTTAATGTTTATAGTTAAGTTTAAACATATTTTGTCTTTCTTTATAATATCTAGAATACAACGATTTCTTAATTTCCGAATTGCACCTTCGTGATGTATTATTTTTACCTACGTTGCGATATAAATTTTATGTATATATTATAATTTAACTTCTTTTATTTTTAAACCTGTGTTCCTTAATACTTATTTCCACAACAATGTAATGCTTTTTTTAACTTCCAAATATACCATTATTGCATATTTGTTTTTATCTACAATGCGATATAAAATATATCTAAAAGCGAGTCATCGTAACACGCGGGCATAACATACTAGCGAGAACAATTATGATACTTAAGTTATAAAATTATTTATTATTATAAAGTGTCATATCTTGTAGTTTGGTCACCATGCTCTAACATTTAATGTTTTCAATCTTTTTAACTAGTAAATTTCTCAAACAATGCATTTTTTAGTTTTTTAATATGATTTTTCTATTATTTATCTGTGAATAAATATATAGTTGCAACACTATTCTCTTGCATCGCTTTGAGTATAGGAGTGTTCCCCGCAAGCCCGCCTACCTACTTGGCACTAGGGGCGCTCAAGTGCTTCCAACCCAGCTTTGGTACCATCACCACTACCGGTCTTCACTAACCATCTCTGACATCAAGGTACACAACTAGTGAGTCATCGTCCTTTATGTACTACGGGACGAGGTGGTTTTCCTTTTGATCCTAGGCGGTACCCTCACTCCCCCCCCCCCCCCCCCGACTGACACCTTAAAAGTGGATAATAGACGTAAAGAAGCCCTGTAAAAATGTCATTACCGAGATAATAAATAACTGTGCTTTAGCAAAGATGATATGTAACACAACTTTGTAAGCCCTAAACAGTAAACACACATAATAAAATATTTCCATAAGTAGTATCCATTCTTTAATTTTATAGATGTAGTAATCATTTAATTTTCATCTTCAAATGTATCTCTATGAAAAACAACAAAAACCAACAAAACTCAGTGAAAAACAACAAAAATCAGTGGAAAACGGCAAAAATCCTAGTTGGTCGGGGTTGGATTGAGTTTAATCGATTCCAAGTAATGTTGACCGAGTTGATGAAAATCGTCTCGACACCTTGCCCAGTACCGAGTACTTCCCAAGCACTCAGTTGCGTAGTCAGAGTTTTACAACACTAACCTCTAGCACTCGACCATAAAACCCCAATGATGCAAAGTGAAAGTAACTAATGAGCATAATGAATGCACAACTTCAATTAAATTAGTTACCATTTTGTAGAATATTTGTCTTAAATTATCACAAAATCATTAGATTTTAATACTTTAACAACTATAACCCTGTTACCTTCTAAATTCAGCCAAAACCTCAAAACTTTAACAAATTAGTAATTAATTAAGAGAAAATACTGTAAAAAACAACAGTTTTTTTCTCATAAAAAGTCTCTTTATAACTTTTTTTATGTAAAAATCCGACATACTTTCTGTTTTGTCTCGTACAAGTCGCTCGACATTTTTTGCATATAAAAAAACAACATACTTTTTGTTTTTTAACATAAAAAACTCTCAACTCGTTTAAGTTATAGATCATTTAAGTTATGGAAGCAACTATGTTGATGAATTTTTATGTGAAAAAAAGTTTGTTGGTTTTTTTGTGTGAAAATTGTTAAGGGATTTTTACGAGACAAAGCAAAAAATATGTTGGGTTTTACATGAAAAAATTATAGAGGGACGTTTGCAAGAAAAAAACTAAAAGTATGTTCGTTTTTATGGTATTTGCCTATTAATTAAATTGTAGTTGTGCATTTGTTATGCTCTTTAGTTACTTTCGCTTTGCTAGTTTGCTTCCACTTTGCATCACTCGGGTTTGGTGATCCGGTAAAAGTAAATGTAATCCTTAAACAATTTAGTGTTTATTTGTTTGTTTTTCTTTTAATTTTCTTATAACCACTAAATGGCTAAAGGCTTCTTGAACGTTAAAATATATACAAGAAACTAATATCTATATTTGTTTGTGCATCGCAGTATAAACCTTGTAAATAACAAAAGACACTGGCATGTTGAGTATTTTTAACCAAAACTGGGTTTGCATACATGTGTACCCGCTTTAAAAGTTTGAAAGGATGAATCTTGAAGTAGCGGACTTATATCTTTAAACAAAAATCAAAACACTCTCTATTAACAATATAAAGGTCAAAGTAAAAGAAAACTAACGACTCGACCATATGCCAAAAAACTCCCCAAACAAACCCCCCAACCATGTTAAGTACTAACATGATTATGCCCATAGCTTATTTGTTTTATATTTATATGAAATCTCTTAACCATAAGCAACAATATAACGACCGTCAATTGTCACTTTAATAACAACATCAATAGAGTACTAGTTAGCAGTCACCATCCACTAAGAACCTAACCACTCATGGACTATATGACTTGCACAATACATGTTTTATGCTATAAAACATATAAACAAACATAAAAAAACAACAAACAACATTTAAAAACACCCCCCGAGTTATAACCGATGTAGACCAAAAACAATGATCTTGTTGCCGATATGATGATTTTGGTATCATTATCTACATACATAGGTTCCATGTTACTTGAGTCATGGATTGAAACTGACTGTTTGTAACTGGGTATAACAACTTAACGTATAAAGCTAGAAGGTACAAAATGAGCGAAAAAACATTGTCAAACAACAATAATCAGACACGTATCACTATATGCTTTGATCATCTTAGAATTATTTGAGTGTAAGAAAAACCAACTTCAAGCATTATTCGGAGGGAAACCCCATTATATAGTCTTGTAACTACAACTACCATGTAAAAATAACAAAAAAAAGACGCTATATCACAACAACAAAACCAAACACACACTCACTCAACACACCAAACTCTAACTCTACATGATCACATAATGTCATCTACTTAGAGAAAACACCTACAATAGACCTTTCATCCCAAACTTTTATTTATGTTAAGTTTCATTATCGAAACGATCATTGACTAAACTCCAGAGGGTATCATCAATCATCTCTTCAAAGATTGATTCATCGATCTCAAACACTATTTCTCTTGAGTCAGAACTAAGATCCATCCATGTTCTGGAGACTCCTAAATCTTTCTTTACAAGTTGATCCAAAGAAAGAGGATAGTTATCTTTTAAATGTAGTTCAATTCTTTCCCATACCTCACTTATCAGATTCGCGCCTTTAGGAACAGGTTGAATATTCATTTTGATGAATGATAACTGACGCAAGAAATCAAGGTAACAATCGCATAACTCTTTGAGAACTTCATTAGTGGAATCAAACAGGAGTCGTTGATCGTGAGAGGGACGGCTTGAAAAGATTTCTACTTCATCAAATAAAGATGAATCAAGTATTTGCATTGATGAAAGCCATCTTTTCTCAAATTCATCCCAGTTGAGATCAGAAGCTAGTAGCAAGGCTTCAACATATTCAAATGCGGATTCTTCATTTTCCATACAGTTTCTTGTAGATAATTCTTGATCTTCAAATTGAATGCGGAGTGGTTGAATTGCATATTCGACTGAAAAGTTTACCAGAAGTTAATGTTAGCAAAAGTGTCATCGTGTTTCTAAAGGTGGCAAATGGGTCCAAAGGGGTAATTTTGGGTGCTAAAACACTTCCTGTTCAAAAAATTAATTTTCTATATGAACAGTTAGTGAGAAATATGATTAGATTATATCAATCCAGTAATAATATAGATTTATGAATACATGTATTTATGAGATTTTATTCATTTAAAGTACATTTTGGGTAACTTCCCATCTGTTTGATTTGTTTCCTTTCAAGCTATTTTTCTTTACCCCATAGAGAAATAAAATAAAACGAATCAACTCATTTATGAGTCGAAATTGTCACCTCTATAATTTCCTTAAATGTAAAGAAGAAGGGGGTTGCTCACCAGGTCGAGAGACGGTGCTTGCAGGGCTGATTTCATTGTCTGAAAATAATGGCTCAAGAACAGATACAGGACTAGGTCTCTCAGTTTTATCACTGCTGGTACTCTCGGGTTCTTCGATGTTGTGAGAATGTGAATACCCAATTGGAGAAGAAAACTCATTTTCTTCAGGTGAATCCTGAAAATCAGCAGAAAGAATGTTTAAGAGACTGTATTTAGAATAATAATTGACATTCCTCTAAACTCTTATTTGTTCAAAGGTTTCACAGATTAAGAGTTTTTGCTTTTTCACAGGACTGTTATATCACTTAAGAGTTTGTACACAATGTTATATAATTTTTTGAAAATGCAGAACATGTAAAGGTTAGTGTACAGTCAGAATTTGGCTGAGTAAAATATCTGGCTTATAATTAAGGAACTACAAGCATTTTTAAATCTTCATTACCGATTTCAAGCATTGGGGAGATCTTTCTTCTTCAGACACGTCAACAATCTCATCCATTCTCTCTGAAGTGCTACATGGTTCACAAGAAGCATCCAAAACCGTCATTTCATGTTGGTTTTCTGGTTTTTTTATCTCTAGAACTCCTGCATAAATATCAATATATATATCAAGAACAAAAGTAAAACATATTGATACAAACTCTTTCACAAATTAACACCATATTTTTTTTTTCTATTTGTAGCAGAGTTGAGAATTTCAACCCATTTAATTATGAATGATTCATAACGGGTCAAACATGTAAAAAGAATGAGCTAAAATGGAAACATGTCAAATGGCCAATAGTTGCCCAAAGTGTGCTTTTATTGCTTAAAACTTCCTAAATCGTTTTATTTAAACAATCAGATTATTATTGAACAACAAAATCGTAATCATATCTAGCACACTAACTATTTATTACAGAAGTAAAAAAAATGGACAAAAAGTGTTTAAGGTCAACCCAACTTGTTTTGACCTGCATAATAAATCTGCCCCCTTTTCCCTCAACCAAATACCCAAACAATACGACCCACCCATTATTCCACCTATAATTTGGAGCATTGTTAACATTCCGTGTACCCATCACAAATTTCTCATATAACAAAAAAAGGATAGAAACAATACCTTCAGGAGTCATATCTACCACCATAGAAGATGGAGTCCCTCCTATGCATGTATCAAGATTAACTTCATCAAGATCTTTTGGTTTCTCTTCAAGATTGACACTAACCGTGCATGGTGGACTGTCGTTGACCGAATCAAAATTCCCATGATCGTTTTCTTTTCTAGGACTGACACCAGGAGAAAGAGAGTTGCATTCAGGAAATGAGAGAATCTTCCCTAAAGTTTTTGGTAGATTTTCCATCATCAAATCTGCCTCCTCATCACCACCACTTAGCATCTCTGATAAATGTTTCTTAGCTTCAGTGTAAATGTTAGTTATATGACGACTGGAACCAAGCGGGTTTTCTCATTTTCTCTTTGTTTTATTCAGATTCTTTTAACTTTGAAACCTTTCTATGCTTTTAGTAAATCTTTCACTATAAAAATGGTCTCTATTTGGAGAACTCCATCCATTGCTTCCATCACCAACTGTTCTTTCATTACCTCGTGGTTTTTCTTTTCCAATAGCATTTCTAAGTCTTCTTTTTATTTCCATGAATGAAAAATGGGATGAAATTCTTTCACTATGAACATCATTTTCCACTTTGAATTGATTCTCAAGAGAATTAGGCTTCAAAATGACGATCCTGCTTAAAGGCAAACTTTCCTGTGACTTGCTCCTTCTGAAAAAAAGTTTCTGTGTTTTCGAGTCAAGGGTGCGTCCAGTTTTGGCTCATTCCTAATTGGTTGGCTTAGCCGTTGATTTTGCGTTTTGCTCTTCATTTGTATTAAGTGAAGCTTGATCTTGAAGAAGTTTTAAAAAACAAACCCTTATTAGAACTTAACATCTGAAACGTGTCAATGAGATCTTTGGAGTGTTTGGTTTCCTCTTGGTTTTGTCACTTGATTTTTCATTCATGAAAATTTCAACTGCAGCATTCAGTTTCTCTTCAACAATGGTAAAAGTATGATTTTGCCTTCATCAGATCATGATTGTTCCTTCTCTGATAGATCAGCATGATTTTTCATTAGAGCTTCCAGGTCACTATATTGAGACGTTTTCTGAGATGAATCTTGACAACTAATGGAGGTTTCATGATCATTAAAAGATTCTTTTGAAACTTTTTCGTCTTCATAACCATTGGTTTGTTTTATGGAGTCTTGCTCACTGACCATCTCTTCTTCCATGAGTTCCTTCACACTTGTCTTTACAACATCAATTGTTGGTTTCTCACTTTCCGTAACATCCTGAAAACATGTGAAAATTTTTAGGATCAGAAGACAAATTCACAATATTAAACACGTATCAACAATTTGCCTGAATCTTCAATGACTATAAATATACATAAGAGAACGACAACATCCCATATTAGAGGTGTCAAGATGGTCTGGTTGAGCAGGTTGGGTAACTTGTCATACAGGTTCGGGTTGAAACAAGTCATTTTATTAACAATACTTTTATGACTATAATGTGTTAATTATGCTTAAAACAATATTATCACAGAACCAATTTACATTTTTAAAATAAAACGATTTAGGAGGTTAAATGCAACAAAATTGTACCTCGGACAATCTTCAACTCATTTGACCCATTCCCCTTTTTAGCTAATTTTTTGTATTTGACCCGCTTAGTATATAAAACAACCCAAACCACACCATTAATAAGAAAATTGGTTGAATTGCCAAGTATAAACATTATGTCATATACTTACCTCAATGCTTACATGCTTTTCTTCCGAACTCATGAGCGTATTCACTTCAGAGGTAGGATATTCAGAAGCTGTGGGAAACCTCATAATGTAAGTAATAACACATGAAAAGCATTAAAAATTTATGAATGCAATAATGTCTTTTTTTTCTAACCAAACAAGATGCTCACCAAGATCATCTTTGGTCACTGTCCTTCTATCTGAAAGCAGTCTTCTAGTGGTTTGACCATGGCGAAAGTCAAAAATGCTAATCAATCCCCACATACAACCTGCATGATCTTTATTTGTTGCCTTGGCGTCTTTTTGATCTCTTGCCATAGGAAATGAGAGATTCTCAAATTCTAAATATGACACTATGCCTGATAACAAAAATCAACAATGAACATATAAGATTAAAAGATTACAAGATAAGACTAAATATCTCTATAGTCCTTGGGTTGTCAGTTCAAATCATTACAAGAAACTGGTCAAACGGGTAAAAATAAATCGAAAATAGCTTAAAGGAAACAAGTCAAAAGTTGCAAAACATATTGTTGTAATGTATAAAAACTCCTAAACCACTGTGTTAAAAAAACTACATTCGTTGGAAAACATTTTTGGTCATTCTGACCCGCCCAGTTTTGACCTGCCCAAAAATTCAGTTTCAACCGGTTACCCAAGTCAGTGTCCCAAACAATGAGGTTAGCCTCATTGGTTGTTCTAGCTTCAAATGTTTCCCATAAAAAAAGTATCTTTCATCCACCATATATAAACTATGAGATTTTACTGAAAACGGGAGATTAACAACCTAAAAAGTTAAAGATTCATGACATACCAATAACATAACTACATATTGTTTTTAACAATTCCTTACAATCACATCTTTTTTTCCTTTGACCATACAAATAAGATCCACAGAATTAAATATAAAATGGTGAATGACGAAAACTAAACACCATATATCAATGGAAAAGCCAATTAATCACAAGCATTTCAAAAAGCTTTTCTTAACTTCCTTCTATCAACCAAATCCAAAATAATACACACACATACATATATTCATGCTAAGACGACAACACCAAATCGATATTAATAGAACAGGACAAATAAAATATTTTAAACCTTAATTAAGGAATGCAAAATCTTGATTAATCAATTGCAGACAAAAGAAAGTACCTAAGGTTTAGAGGCCTTTGATGATATCAATAAGAACCAAACAAGAACAAATGTGCAGCTGGCAAATGTTCTTGAGAGGAAATCAATGACATTCCAATTTCAAATTCTCAAGCTTTACAACAGAGTAAAGTTCAAGCAACTGTAGAATTCTTTCGTTGGCAAGGAATCAAAACTTTTTCCCCCTTTTTCTCTCTTTTCACCCTCAAATAAAGATTCACATTCTTTGCTGTAAATTAACCCTAAACTCTGAAACAATTACAAATTGGTTTTCTTGCTTGATGCTTCATCAAAGCAAAACCCTGTTACACCAATGTGATTGGCAGTCAAATTACTTGCAGAATGTGATCATCAACACCTTAGAAGACATGCAATCTTACCTTTCAAGATTGTGAAACCCCCAAATCTTTAGCCTATAAACAATCAAGATTCAACCAACATTTATAAACAACCTGAACCCACAAGATTTTAATCTTAACTCAACGTGGGTATCTCAAATTCTCAATCTTTGTCCCTCAAAAATCAATACCCAATTGAAATTGCGGCATATATGTCACCATCTTGTCGAAAATCACATAAAAACTTAAGCTTTATGCTTCAACACAGCTTACAAACAACGAAGATAGCAATAAAAGATCGATACCCAGATGGATCACACATGAAATTCAGTTATTATATATAGAAAAACGTATTGGTGTCCGGTGATGATGATGATGAATATAGACAAAAACGTTAAAAAGAAGGAAGAACAAATGGCGATGAAAGTAGAATTGGACACCTAGGTCTTCTTCATTAATGGCGTGGGCCCATCAAAACACACTCTGAACACACACATACACAGAAGTTCATGAAAGAGAAATGAAGCTTTGGGGAAAAGAAAGTTTCCAATGCTTTCTTTGTGGTTGTTTCTGCAGTGATCACCATCATCACCAACGCACCTGTGACTCTGTCATACACTCACAGGCATCTGCAGATTATATATACACTTCACAAACAACAACGATCGTAACGTTTTATGTACAGAGGAGAGGGGGGGGGGGGGGGGGGGGGGGGGGGGGGTTATTGACTAATGTTTTAGGCTTTGGAGAAATATAACTTTTTGTGAGTGAGTGAAGGGTGGTGGGCCTGCAATGGCCCGTTGATGTTCTTAAAATAATAAAATGTATTTTATTATTGTATAATATATATAATATAATAAAAATAATAATAATAATATTAATATTATAAGTTTTCAATTTTTTTAGTTTATTGTCGACGGACCAACAACCGGTTTATCTCATTCTCATTTGTTCTTACTTGTTTATTTTTATGCTACCTTACTTATTTAGCATAACTACAAATTATGTCAGCATGATGTGTCATGTTATGTGTTGTGCTTGTTACATTAACGTGTTTAAAATACTTAAAAAATGTATGAAGTTGTAGCGACTCGGTTCTGGAGATCGAAAGATATAACATACAAATATAAAGGTTACCGACGTTCTTGGTCGATGTTGATTTTGTTTTTTATTGTAGCAAAACTTTATCATTAATATATAACCTATGATGCCCAAAACATACTATATTCTGAATACAATTCCGTTTTTAACAAAATTTATGCTGTTACATCAAGGAAAAAATAACATTAAGCATGACCACACGTTACTGTTGTAAAAGAAAGTTAACAAACTAAAGTCACTGGAATTAAATTAATATAAATTTAATGAGTTAAAAATGTATATCATATGTATCACACGGGTTAAAATTAAAAGTTTAAAAATGTTTAAAATGAAAATAATGTCAGTGGCTAAAGCCACGGACCTTCCTATTTGTGCAATAATTTATAAATAAACGTATGAGTATTTTTAAACTTGTTATGAAATATATTCTATTGTTTACTTTAAGCGTGCACAAGTCATATATGGACGTATACAAGTTAACTTCAAGTGTACGGCTGCCGGAAAACACCCCCTCTTCAGATCTAGTGTCGCTATGTCATTTCGGATCCCCCTCTATTTTCTCGCAATGTCTTGCTCTCCTAATCGCTTACTATCTAGATCCGCCTGTTTGTCTAGTGTACGTGTGCGGTTGCTGGTTCAACCAGAAATCCAAAACTATCTGTTATTTACAAAACATTCATTACTATTTAACTGAAGCGGTATATTGTTTGACTCTTGGTCTATTGCGTGCTTTAATACATTTACTAATTAAATAAAAGACTTCACTATAAAAATATTATTTATTTGGGATTCTCATTTTTAAAGAGTTGCCGACGGTTTAAGGGACGAAGGAAAAATAATAGTACTCTAGCTTAACCCACAACTCATAACTCATAAGTCATATTGATACGGACCCACACACTGAACTTTATTTCTTTTGGGCCATAGACTCTAGCTCCAAAGTAAAAATAATGATCTAAGGAATATGTTTATTATTTTGCATTTTATTACCATATTCTATTAATATATTTAAGTTCAAGCTTCAACTATTGCTTATTGTTTATTACCGTAAATTTATCTTACTCTTACTCTTAAATTGGCTCCTCTTACTCTTAAATTGGCTCAAACTAATTTAAATAATGTTTAGGTTTAAACTTAAAATCTCTCATCTAAAACAGAATTTTTTTAATTGGGCTAACCCCACATTCACAACTATTGTTTATACGACTGTTGCTTATTAAACGGTTATACTATATAAAAAGTCCTTTGAAATAGATAGAGATATATAAATTAAGATATAGATATCCAAACATGAAAGATTTGAGGTCTTTTAAACTCAAAGTTTATTTTTTAAATTACTAGAGTTAATATACATGTAACTATGTTATCTGGATAAATTATTTAAAATCATAATTTGCTTTTTAGTATCTGATGCAAATTGTCGGGTTACTTATCAGATCATCATTATCGTAGAAGTATAATCTATTAATCTTCTAATATAATATTGAAAACTTATTCTATTAATGGTAAATTAAAATGTATTATTATTTTATATAAATATTCTGCTGGTATATAATATTTCCAACATAGTATTTATTACAGAAAGACAAAAACCCAAATTATCATGTTGGATATATTGTTATTTATGATATTATATTTGAAATGACTATACTTCATGACCATAAGAAACAAACACCTAGTTTTCCACTTTCCATTCACCGTTGTTTTCCATTAACTATATGCCAATGGTACTAAAATTCTAACATATTTTTATCTTTTTACATAATAAAATTCTATCTTATTTTCAATTTTGCAGCCTAATATATGATACCGACGTTTTGCTAGAATTGTATGTTATCCGGATACAATTTTTTAACCGTCTTTTTTATTTATTTACTTTTAGCGTGTTAGAATCCGAAACTTGTGAGACTCTACTCCTACCATCAGACCTCAACTCCCCACACCATAAAAATACAATTATGTTATATTATCAGGCTAAAGTAAAAAAGACATGTTGAACCTTCAAAATGTTATGCAATAGATTATATGGAGTTAATTACATGGTTATATGTTGGTTTACCCAAATTAAATTAAATTGAACTTAAACTAATTCCTTCTAGTGGAAGTGGACATGACACCGGATCGGCAAGGTGAGGTGGCATCCATGCGCTCGGGAAGGTACCACCCTTGCGGTACCTAGATGGGAGAGGCATGGGCGAAGCATTAAAAGGGCCGGGTGGGGCCCTCGCCCACCCCTCCCCCTCTCTTTTTTCGTCAGTAGTGTTAATTATTTGTCCGGTAGTGTAATTTTTTGGTCCGGTAATGTAATTTTTTATATACAATGAGTTTGCCCCTCCCCCCTTAAAAAATAATTAATTTTGCCCCCGTCCCACTATGAAATATCCAAGCTCCGCCACTGGGGAGAGGGATGAGCGGTAAGTTTGTACTTGAGACTTGAGATGCCGCGTGAAGAGTGGTAATGTACAACCACAAGAGCTCAATAAGTAGCCCAAAAAACCAAAGATGATAGAGATGATCGACAAAGATAATTCTTTCTATAGTTTATGAATAAAATGAGAAATTTAATACGATATTGACGTGGAACAGATTGTGTTAACGATGTGAGAAATTACACCTTCGCCCTAACAATGGTCAAAGTAATGAAATGTGTATAACATTAATATAGTACCCTTTTATTTGTGTGGAAAGAGAAGTGAGAATATGGATGTTGGGAGGCCCCTACGGGACACTTTGCTTCATGGATGCATGATGTTTACCATACAATATCTTCATACACACGTAAACACAAGGTGGAATATATATTAATGGGAGTTGGGGAGGCCCATCCATTGTTCACAACCAACATTTGTCTCCTAAGAAACCAAACCTAACGTAGCTAAAAGTTCAAACACTTTATTAGTGCCATTTCACCAACCATTAACTAACTTCATATACATATGTGTGGTCATCTTTGAGTTCTACAATTATTATGATGACATATGTATTTCTAATAGAAAATGAGGGTATTAATTGCGTCTGCGTGACGAGTTAGTTTGTTTTAATTGTCTGGTTGACAGAATTGAATTTGATGAACCTGTATATAATTCGTATATTTATTTGTGTCAGTACCCTATGTAACCTAGACTTTACTCATAACACATACATCTAAACGAGTGAAAATGGTTGAAATGTCAAAACATGTTGTAAACAGATTGTAAAATATTGATGGACTAAAATTACGAATTGTATATATCATTATTATTTGGAAGGTTTGACGAGTTGGTTTATTTAATTTAATACAACTCAAGCATGCTTTATTTATTAAACGAGCTATACATATCAACAGGCCAAACAAAACTTGTTTTATTAAGTAATTGCTGGACTGATCAACTTAAATTATATTATTTTCCATATCAAATTCGTATTGTATTTCTTTTTATCATCCATACCAATCACTGCAAAACAGAGGGCTTTCAACGATAGACACATCCCTCAATGGAAGTGGTTGTCATCGTCCACCGGTAAACATTCCAAAGGATTACCAATGGATTTTACCAAATGATCATCAACGGTGACATCACCAAAAAAAATTTGTAAATCCATCAATGTCATCATGACAAAGATGTTACAATGGTTTAGCGGTATGCTTACTATCAATAGCAATAGAGTTCCTACCAATGAACGTCAACCTTCATTTGCTAGGGAGTTTGGCCCGACCCATGTCAACCTTCAGTTATATAAACTTCTTGTTATGTATTATTTTGTTTTACAATTAGAAGTACACAAATATGTTATTTCACCAATGTATTTTTCAAAACTTATAATATTCAAGATAACATAATTATGATAATAAACATAATGAGACATCGTGTTATTTTTGTCATAGTATTTATTATATTAGATTAATTAGTTGTTGATTTATTATTGTATTTTACATATTATAGTTACACAATTATTTTATTCCACCATTATATTTTTTAAAGTTCATCATTTAGAAAAAACACAATAATATTAAAAAAAACACAATAACTAATAAAAATACACAATGAACTGTACTAGAGACACAATTACGAGATATGAGCTTAAAAACGTAAAAGAATATTATCTTTATAGATAACAATATTGTACTCTTTTAAAGAAAAAAATGTCTATTTTTATATTGTAATTTCTATTACAATAATTATGTAGTATATAAAAGTTATAAACGTTTCAAAAATAAAAATACTTGCAAAAGTCAACAAAAATACTATTTTTACAATTCACATCTAACAAACTTTTCCTTACATATGTGGTTGTGATATGATGTTGAGATAACTAAAATCGATGGTACATAAGCCCCGTAGCCTTGTATAAAACATACATTTATATAACCTCAAGCCTAAGGTATCCCTCTAATCACCTTTAATTGCATAAAGAAAACAACCACCTGTATTGATACCATGTAACACCTCAGAGGAATTATTCTCTGCATATAAATAAGACAAATCCAAAGGTAAATTATATGTTATTATTCCATTATTTGTATCATTAGATATGGCGTACTTGTCAAAAGCTTGCATTTATCCCATTCTTTAATGACTAATTTATAAGGAAATATCTTGGAATCATCTACTTTTTCTTAATATAATACACAAATCATACTTTTTTTGGGGTCACAAAATCAAGAATAATCTATCATCACTATTATTTTATCTAATAAATCTATAGTAGCAAGTAATGTTTGTATCTGGAAACTCTAACAAAACGTCATGATATTATCTTTTCACAACATAAGGAATGGAATTTCAACTTTTACTTAATGCCACTAACCTAATTTTATAAAATAGTAATCTATTTTCATAAAATAACTTAATTCATTAAAACATTTTAATGCACTGAAATCAACTTTAAACATTTGACCCATTTAATTACCTTTTATACCTTTTTTTGATTTTAAAATATAC
The DNA here is from genome assembly GCA_025215565.1 of Flaveria ramosissima. Taxonomy (NCBI): domain Eukaryota; kingdom Viridiplantae; phylum Streptophyta; class Magnoliopsida; order Asterales; family Asteraceae; genus Flaveria; species Flaveria ramosissima. Next base: position 69,684,412 of record CM046030.1, read on the forward strand.
ACGTTTGACCTATCAATAAAGACTAGTATTTTTAATATATAAGCCAAATTTGTCACGTTAGTGATGAATCATGCTATATCTATCCAAAAATCGCATGATTAAAAAATTAGTGTATATATGAAAGCAACACAATAAGGGAATATATTTATATTCTTGATATAGTTTTTCTAAACTTTATAATGAGAAAGTAATATTTGAAATAATGATTAAAGTACAAGTATAAGTGCTAATAACTTTAATGATTGATGATATAGAAAATGGCAACACACGATGGGGATAATGACCGATTAGTTTATCATGGAGTGGGTTTACCTGCCAAGAAGATAGACATTCATCAACAAAAGCTAGCTTGCCACGTGTCAGATTATCAACCCTTTGATAATTGTAGTTTAACATATTTTATTATTATTATTACTATTATTATATTAGCAGCTCCAATCAACTGTTGATTATGGAGTGGGGACTATAGTTGTTAAGGATTAATCACCAAATTGTTTTAATTTGGGCATTTTTCTGGTATGAGACAAACATATATCATTACTTTTTGCATATTAAGACTACATTACTTGTCGTAATTTTGATTTAATAATGATTGCTTAGGTCCAAATATATCTATTAGTTGTTGAGCTTTGAACACAGCAAATAAATATGTAAACCCTAAATTTTTTTTCAGGTATTACATATTGTTATCAAGATATGATGCTATGATGTAAGGCCCCGTTCCCGGACGCTTACAGTTGGTCATTCATCGCGCATAAAACATATAATTACATTACATTAAGAAAACATCGCAGCGGAAACATTTCAAATGACATCACGTTTCATTATAATACTTTTGCCAAATAATACATCATTATCCGGTTACAAAATTCATGTTTGCATTACATCACAAAAGCTTTATAATTGGATGCCATCCCAAAAGAGCCGAGTAGCTCGCGTGCCATCCTCACAATCATTTCCTGCCAACTGGAAAATGCAATAAAAGTCAGCGTTGCTGAGTGAGTTCTAGTTTATAAATAAATATAACTTTACTTTCATTAAAACTATTCCATTTATCATGCAGTCATTCATCATCGTATCACACATATACATTTCATTATACTTTCATACTCTAATTCATTATCTTCACTTCATTATCTTCATTCTTTTCGTTCATTCAGTCTTCCGAGTCTTTTGCGACAACATGGTCGCTCACCTCAATGGCAATCTCAATGATTGCTCGCTATCCGAGTCTTTTGCACCCCTAAGGTTGCTCACCCCAATTGCCCATCACGATAGCAAGCTATCCGAGTCTTTTGCAACAACAAGGTTGCTCACCCCAAGGCAACATCACGATAGCTCTTACTCGAGTCTTTTGCAACGGCGAGGTTGCTCACCTCATAGGCAATCTAAATGATTGCACTTCATCCGAGTCTTTTGCAACACAAAGTCGCTCACCCCAATAAATATGCTTGCAAGCCTTTCTTTCATTCATTCATCGCTCATTTATGCATGCATTCTTACTTCATGTTCCTCTTTCATATCTTTCGCTTTACATTACATAATACTTCATTCATTCATTAGCATGACATGTAAAGCCACAAAAGATAAGCATATATCATAATAAGGAACATATCATACACATTCATCATCATCATACAGGGCAACATCATACATTCATAATATGCATAAACATGCAACATCATCATCATCATCATCATGCCCTACATGCTCTCTAGGCCATAACCATCATCTTACGTGCTCTTACGGGCTACTTTACGTCAACACTTACATCTGCACCTTTCCCCGAAGGCCAGAAGTCAAACTACACATTCCTTCGAGTGCAACAGCCTGTTCGGGCGTATGGACACTCTTCAGTCGCATGGCCTCCATGCGACTGAACATCATGCGACTGGACTCATGCGGATGAACATCTATGCGAATGAACATCCAATCGTGCGTATGGACCTTGTGCGAATGGGATTACTGCGAATGGGCACCTATGCGACTAACCTCATGCGAATGGACTCATGCGACTAAGCATCTATGCGACTGAACCCTCAGTCGTACAACCCTCATGCGACTGGACTCCCAGTCGTGCGACTGAATCTCAATCGTGCGAATGACCTTCAATCGCCCTCATTCGGCCGTATGGCCTTCATTCGGTCGCCTAGCCCTAGCTGATGCAGAATGGAGTTCATCCCGAACCCAATCTGCCATTTTCGGCCTCCAAGCTCATCCAAACCCATTCCAAGCCTAAATTAACCCTCCTGGACCTTAGGAATGCATACCTTAACACCATACAAGCACACCCAAGCCCGAAACATACTCTAAACACATCATACACATCACACCCAAATGGGTCAAACACACACACACACATAAAAACGGGTTTTGACATTTTCCAGCCCAAAATCGTTGTTGAAACAAGTAAAAGTGGGGTCCTAGACTCACACAATCGAGCACAAAGACAGGAGCTTCGATTTGGCTTGCTACTCGACGGATTTGGACACTCGAATCACCCGAAACACCACTTTTTCTCCTTTTCTCCTCTTTCTCTCTTCTCTTCCTCTCAAATCTGAAAATGTGAAGTGTGGGGAGAGTGGGCTGCCCTCCCTACACATATATCACCACTACCCAACTTTTCTTCGTTGGCGAGTTTGGTCCCTCGACTTTGACTTTATTTCTTTTCTTTCTTCGTCGGCTTCAAAATAATAAATTTCCGGGTGTTACAAGTCCACCCCCCTTAAATAGGTTTCGTCCCCGAAACCTGTCATTCCTCGAACAAACGTGGATAATGCTGTCTCATTTCTTCCTCAGTCTCCCACGTTGACTCGGATCCCTTCCTGTGCTTCCACTGTACACGCACAAGAGGAACCACTTTATTCCTTAGCCTTTTCTCCTTTCGGTCGATGATTGCCACTGGTTGCTCCACATAATTGAGCCGTTCATCTACTTCGATATCTTCCAATGGGACAATCATATCTTCATCTGCTAAGCACTTCCTTAGATGAGATACATGGAATGTCGGGTGAATTCCACTTAACTCATCTGGTAACTCCAGTCTATAGGCCACCTCTCCTACTCGAGCAATGATTCGGAAAGGGCCTATATACCTTGGACTCAACTTGCCCGCTTTCGGAAGCGAATGATACCCTTCCAAGGTGAGACCTTCAACATAACCCGGTCACCCACCTGGAACTCAATCGGCCTGCGCCTTTTATCAGCATACGACTTCTGTCTATCTTTGGCTGCCTTCATGAAGGCCTTGATCTTCTCAAGCTTCTCAGTCGTAGCCTCGATTACCTCGACGCTCCCCAATTCCTTCTGACCAATATCACCCCAACAAATGGGCGTTCTGCATCTCCTACCGTATAGCATCTCATATGGAGGCATACCAATGTTGGCATGATAACTGTTGTTATATGAGAATTCGGCTAACGGTAGGTGGTCGTCCCAACTTCCACCAAAATCAATCACACATGCCCGAAGCATGTCTTCCAGCGTCTGAATGGTCCTTTCTGACTGACCATCAGTCTGGGGATGATAAGCCGTGCTGATATGTAACCTCGTCCCCATAGCATCGTGGAACTTCTTCCAGAATTTAGATGTAAACCGGGTGTCGCGATCCGACACAATAGACACCGGCACACCATGACGAGTCACAATCTCCTTGATGAACAGATCAGCCAACCTCTCAGATGAATATGTCTCGCGGATCGGTAGGAAGTGAGCACTCTTCGTCAAACGATCGACTATCACCCATATGGCATCGTACCCTTTCGGGGTACGCGGCAGCTTTGTAATGAAATCCATGGTGATGTGCTCCCACTTCCATTCCGGTATATCCAAAGGTTGTATCTTCCCATACGGCTTTTGATGCTCGGCCTTCACCTGTAAGCAAGTAAGGCACTTACTCACATACTCCACCACATCGCGCTTCATACCCGGCCACCAATAATCTTTCTTCATATCATGGTACATCTTCGTGGCACCAGGATGAATGGAGTACCGAGTCTTGTGAGCTTCATCCATTATCTTCCCCGTAGATCCCCAAAACGAGGAATCCACACACGATCGAATCGGGTTCTAACACCGAACGTGTTTTCACCCAATTCTCCAACCAGACCTCTCATTCTTTCAGAGTTAAGATTATCTTCTTCAATGCCTCATCTTGAAACTCTTTAACCTGTTTCATCACATCGGAGGTCATGATCAACTGATAGGCTTTCACCCGAATCGGCTCGGGCCTCTCTTTCGGCTAAGGGCATCAGCCACCACGTTGGCCTTGCCCGGGTGGTAGTGGATCTCACAATCATAATCCTTTATAAGTTCCAACCACCGCCTCTGCCTCATGTTCAAATCCTTCTGCTCAAAGAAGTACTTCAGACTCTTGTGGTCAGTGAATATGGTGCACTTTGTTCCGTACAGATAGTGCCTCCAAATCTTTAATGCGAAGACCACGGCTGCTAGCTCCAAGTCATGAGTAGGATAATTGACCTCATGAACCTTCAACTGTCGGGATGCATAGGCTATAAACTTCCTCTCTGCATTAACACACACCCCAATCCCGAGTAAGAAGCATCGGAATAAACCACCAGATCTTCACTTCCATCGGGTAACGACAGAACAGGAGCTTGAGTCAATCTCGCCTTCAATTCTTCAAACGCCTTCTCTTGAGCTTGACCCCATACGAACTTCACCTCTTTTCGGGTCAACTTAGTTAGTGGAGAAGCAATCTTGGAGAAGTCTTGGATGAATCTTCTATAGTAGCCCGCCAAACCCAAGAAACTGCGAATCTCGGATGGCGTCTTTGGTGACTTCCATTGCATAACCGCCTCCACTTTCGCCGGGTCCACCATATCCCGTCGGGATTCACCACGTGACCCAAGAACTGAACTTCGCGCAACCAGAACGCGCACTTGGAGAATTTGCATACAACTTCTCCCTTCTCAACGTCTCTAGAACCTCCCGAATGTGACCGGCATGCTCTGCTTCGCTCCTCGAGTAAATCAGGATATCATCAATAAACACAATCACTGATTTATCCAACATAGGCCGACACACACGATTCATCAAATCCATAAAAGCAGCTGGCGCGTTGGTCAAGCCAAAAGACATGACGAGGAACTCGTAGTGACCATAGCGCGTACGGAAAGCTGTTTTAGGAATGTCTTGCTCCTTCACCTTCAACTGATGGTAACCAGATCGAAGATCTATCCTTGAAAACCAACTGGCACCCTGAAGCTGATCGAACAAATCATCTATCCTCGGTAAGGGGTATCGGTTCTTCACTGTCAACTTGTTCAGCTCGCGGTAGTCGATGCACATCCTCATACTACCGTCCTTCTTCTTTACAAACAGGACCGGAGCACCCCAAGGAGAGATACTCGGTCTAATGAACCCCTTATCAAGCAGCTCTTGCAACTGCTCCATCAACTCTTTCATCTCGGTCGGAGCCAACCGATACGGTGCCTTGGCGACAGGTTGGGCACCCGGTATCAGATCAATCTGAAACTCGATCTCTCTGTCAGGTGGCACTCCTGATAAATCTTCTGGAAACACATCTGGAAAGTCACACACAACGGTACATCGGCTAGTTGTGGTGTTGGCGTATCCACATCCTTTACATAGGCCAAGTAGGCACTACACCACGCCTCATACACTTTCCCGCCACTGCCATCGAGATCACCTTCGGAATCGTAGTAACCCGATCACCATAAACATCACTGAACTACCGTCAGGCGCCAACAACTGAATCATCTTCTTGCGACACACAATGTTCGCCTCGAAGTCCGCTAACCAATCCATCCCAAGAACCAAGTCAAAACCACCTAAGGTCATCACAAACGGTCTAACAGGAAACTTATGACCCTCGAGCTCCACATCACAGTTCTCTATCATCTCAGAATCCTGGTAGACTTACCTATGGCAGTTTCTACATCAAAGGGCGCATCAACACGTCTACTACTAACAGGCAGCTTAGCACAGAAAGCAGCAGAAATAAAACTCTTACTTGCACCAGAATCAAATAACACAGAAGCTAAAGTTTGGTTCACCAGAAACGTACCGGACACGACATCAGGGTCCGTTCTAGCTTCCTCCTGTGTCATGGTGAATGCCCTGGCGCTCGCCCTCGGTCCATCACCTCCCGTCCTCTTTGCCCTGAACTCTCAGCCCTCGGCTTCTTACAATTCTTGAGCATGTGACCCTCTTCACCACAGTTAAAGCATCGGACCGCACGACAGTCCTTTGCCATGTGCCCCGCCTTTCCACACCTGAAGCACAAGTTCGACCCAAACCTGCACTCCCCGCTATGCTCCCGTCCACATTTACCACACCTTCTCGATCCCGCACCTGACATAACCACACGGCGATCATCCACCCGTGCCTTCTTATTACCCATCGAGGCATTGCCCCGACCAAATCTCTTTCCCTGCCAGCCTCGTTCACCACCGCTTTTCCTGCCACCATCAGTCACCACCACCGTCCTCTTTCATACAATCTTCCCGCCAAATCCACCGCCGACCTAAACGTGCTCGGCCGGGCGGCGATCATGTGCCTGCGAATATCCGCCGGCAAACCCTGTATATACCTCTTGATCTTTCGGGACAGAGGCGTCACTTGATCCGGCACCAGACGTGCCATCTCGTTGAACTTTGGTGTACTGTTGGTGTGTCATGGTCCCGCCTCCAGTTGCAGAAACTCCCTTTCAACCTTATCCATTTCCCGATGAGGACAAAACTCCTCAATCACCATCTTCTTCAGTTCGGGCCACCTCATTCTCCCGATCGCCCGATTACCCTCTGCTTGGACAATGTTGTCCCACCAGCATAGTGCCGAGTCCACGAAGGAGTGGGTGGCAAACTTGACTTTCTGATCTTCTCGGCACTCGCTGATGTCGAGAACAGCCTCCATTTCTCTCACCCATCGGTGAGCAGCAGCCGCATTACCATTTCGTCAAAAGTAGGGGGCTTGCATCTCATAAACACCCCGTAGTTACAGCCTCGTGCCACCTCCCGCACAGGCTCCTCTTCCTCTTCCTCCTCATTATCGAGAGAAAATCGTTTCAGGCTCCGGTTGCTCCCCCGAGGCCCGGTTTCTCTCCTTCCTTTCCCCTTCCTTCACAGCCTTGATGACTTCGGTCACCACAGACGGCAAGATTGTCTGCATGACCTGATGTACTTCCTCAACAACAGCCTCCTTTACCGAGGCCCTCAGATTCGCACTCTCATCCCCAGCTTCTGGATGAGGGGTCTCAGGTTCTGCAGGAACCTCTTTCTCAGCTCTAGGCCTTCCTCTTTTAGGGCGTGGTTCAGCAACAGGGCCATCACGGCCTCCACCCCTAGAAGCTCTAGAAGATCTACCACCAGCCATTCTCTATCACACTGAAAGATTCAAACACCAACACGGTCATTCGAGGAAACAACTCAGTTTATGTCAAGTATAGTAAGTCCCTAATTACAGTGGCCAGTTTGATTAGCCACTTACTGTACTCTTCATACCCCAAGTATTACCTGTCCTGACTACATCAGTATTCAAATCTACATACAACACATAACATATACCATGCGCACATAAAAACGGTTAACTTTAAGAAAATACCTGATGGCACGCAGCTACTCAGTTGGCATCCCATTCCCCTTTCGTCCCATTTTCAGTTTAAGTTAAGGTTATTTTGAAAATTTACCCATTTCACTTAAACTTTGGCTCTGATACCAACTTGTAAGGCCCCGTTCCCGGGACGCTTACAGTTGGTCATTCATCGCGCATAAAAACATATAATACATTACATTAAGAAACATCGCAGCGGAAACATTTAAAAATGACATCACGTTTCATTATAATTACTTTTGCCAAATAATACATCATTATCCGGTTACAAAATTCATGTTTGCATTACATCACAAAAGCTTTATAATTGGATGCCATCCCAAAAGAGCCGAGTAGCCTCGCCGTGCCATCCTCAGCAATCATTTACCTGCCAACTGGAAAATGCAATAAAAGTCAGCGTTGCTGGAGTGAGTTCTAGTTTATAAAATAAATATACTTTACTTTCATTAAAAACTATTCCTTTATCATGCGATCATTCAACATACGTATACACAGATAATTCATTATTATCTTTCATCTCATTCATTATCTTCCATTCTTTTCGTTCATTCAGTCTTCCGAGTCTTTTGCGACAACATGGTCGCTCACCTCAATGGCAATCTCAATGATTGCTCGCTATCCGAGTCTTTTGCACCCCTAAGGTTGCTCACCCCAATTGCCCATCACGATAGCAAGCTATCCGAGTCTTTTGCAACAACAAGGTTGCTCACCCCAAGGCAACATCACGATAGCTCTTACTCGAGTCTTTTGCAACGGCGAGGTTGCTCACCTCATAGGCAATCTAAATGATTGCACTTCATCCGAGTCTTTTGCAACACAAAGTCGCTCACCCCAATAAATATGCTTGCAAGCCTTTCTTTCATTCATTCATCGCTCATTTATGCATGCATTCTTACTTCATGTTCCTCTTTCATTATCTTTCGCTTTACATTACATAATACTTCATTCATTCATTAGCATGACATGTAAAGCCACAAAAGATAAGCATATATCATAATAAGGAACATATCATACACATTCATCATCATCATACAGGGCAACATCATACATTCATAATATGCATAAACATGCAAATCATCATCATCATCATCATGCCCTACATGCTCTCTAGGCCATAACCATCATCTTACGTGCTCTTACGGGCTACTTTACGTCAACACTTACATCTGCACCTTTCCCCGAAGGCCAGAAGTCAAACTACACATTCCTTCGAGTGCAACAGCCTGTTCGGGCGTATGGACACTCTTCAGTCGCATGGCCTCCATGCGACTGAACATCATGCGACTGGACTCATGCGGATGAACATCTATGCGAATGAACATCCAATCGTGCGTATGGACCTTGTGCGAATGGGATTACTGCGAATGGGCACCTATGCGACTAACCTCATGCGAATGGACTCATGCGACTAAGCATCTATGCGACTGAACCCTCAGTCGTACAACCCTCATGCGACTGGACTCCCAGTCGTGCGACTGAATCTCAATCATGCGAATGACCTTCAATCGCCCTCATTCGGCCGTATGGCCTTCATTCGGTCGCCTAGCCCTAGCTGATGCAGAATGGAGTTCATCCCGAACCCAATCTGCCATTTTCGGCCTCCAAGCTCATCCAAACCCATTCCAAGCCTAAATTAACCCTCCTGGACCTTAGGAATGCATACCTTAACACCATACAAGCACACCCAAGCCCGAAAACATACTCTAAACATATCATACACATCACACCCAATGGGTCAAACACACACACACACACATAAAAACGGGTTTTGCACATTTTCCAGCCCCAAATCGGGTTGAAACAATAAAGTAAAAGGGGGGCTAGGACTCACACAATCGAGCACAAAGACAGGAGCTTCGATTGGCTTGCTACTCGACGGATTTGGACACTCGAATCACCCGAAACATCACTTTTTCTCCTTTTCTCCTCTTTCTCTCTTCTCTTCCTCTCAAATCTGAAAATGTGTGAAGTGTGGGGAGAGTGGGCTGCTCTCTCCTTAAACATATCACCACCTACCCAACTTTCCTCGTTGGCGAGTTTGGTCCCTCGACTTTGAACTTTTTCTTTTCTTCTTCGTCGGCTTCAAAATAATAAATTTCGGGTGTTACATATGATTTGTAAATAAACATATAAAAGCATCGTCTTTTGTAAGTTCTACAATATCTTTCGGTCATGCTCAAATACATGTTGCCAAAAACACGAGCTAAACATGGCTTATGAAATCTAGTGAAGAATAATAGTTTAAATGGTGACTGAAAGAAAGAAGTGAGATTATGACTTCAGAATATCAGATTATGGAAGATGATGTTTTTTTATTATAACAAGTTATACACAATAAAATAAGCATTTACCGTGTTGTATAGGTTTTTACCGATCACTGAGTATTATTTGTTTCTTTTATGTTCGGGAGGAAAAACCATCCCTTAAAAGTTTGTGGCAAACATATCACGTGTCAATGTCTTCGAGTATCAAATTAATTATCTAAACTCATATATATGCCATCGTTCTATCACTTGTCAAAAACAAAATAGATACCTTGGGGCACGAAGTCTAATAGTAATCACTTGTTACACTTCAAAACAAGTGATGGTGGTTTTTCTATGACATCTTATGGTGTTGTTTCGTTATACGAATCAGACTCGAATAAACCCAAAATATTGTTTAAATTGAATTTGGTTTTATCCAAACCGAATCATGTATTTGGATTTCAAGAAAAAAAAACTGAATCTAATTCAAATATGATATATATATATATATATTTATATATATAGGGGAGGGATCAAATGAAAACCACACTTTTAATTGAAAACCATGAAAACTACTATCAACCAATCATATAATTTAGATTTTATTTTTATTTTATGTACTCTAAAGGGTGTTTAGGTAATTTCAAAACCCATTTAATCTTAATGCTTTTTAAATTGTTGATTTCTCTCCTAATTTAGTTCAATTATTGACCAAACATAGGTGGTATTCTTTGTTATTTACGATAGATTGACAATTTTCTTCTTAGGCAAAATTATGGAGTATGATCCTCACACATTTCTTTTTTAGTGATAACAATGAAGAGCCGCTATGGAAAATCGCTCAACAAGATTCTTTAATCGCACATGGTATTTGATTCGTTCAGGTTGCTAGTTCGAAGATGATGATGATTTTGAAGATTATTTCAATCGTATCGGATGCATCTTGTCCCTTTATTCGTTAAGATTGCATCTTATTGTTTATGTTAATCTTCAATCGTATGAGGGCTTCAAGATCGTCTCTATTTTATCGCCTAAAGATGATCTAAAGTTATTCATCGCTATTAATATTTGCAACATGATTTCGTCATTACAAAATACATATGATGATATGATGATGAGTGTAACCTAATTTCATCTTTAGAAAAGTCATATGAATAGGGTTAGATATGGATAGAACAGGTAAACAAGATGAGCTTGAAGAGAATATGATGATGATGAACTCGGTTACATATATGTAAGTCTAATGAAGATGGCAATGAATGGATGGTAAAAAGGTTTATCTGGGTAAAATACGTATATGTACCACTCGTTGAAGTACGTATATGTAAGTGATAGCTTTGAAGATGGAGATCAACATGATGGAAAAATGGTACAAAACTGAACAAGACGAACACTTAGGGTTGTTGTACGTATACGTTATACTAGTGTTACATAAACGAAGATCCTTGTTACATAATGTAACACCTTGTTACATACACGTAAACTTGTTGTTACATCTGTAAAATACGCAAACTAGTTATGAATATATGTAAGCAGGTGAGGAGTATACATATATGTAAGCGTGGGGGTTAACTTTATGTAAAGGGTTTAATTACTTTGTTTACATTTTATATGAGATTAAAGAGAGAGAGAGAGAGAGAGAGAGAGAGAGAGAGAGAGAGAGAGAGAGAGAGAGAGAGAGAGAGAGAGAGAGAGAGAAGAGAGAGAGAGAGATAGATAGAGAGATAGAGAGATAGATCAAAAACATACTAGAGCTACATAATATAAACAACTGATGGTTTTCTTCTTTTCCTTTGTAGCTTTTATTATTACATGTATGTATGTCAATAGATCTATTATCAATTTTCTTATTTAAATTTATGCTTACATATACGTAAGTATGTCTACTAAATGTAACAAAAAATATTTCAAAACTTTGCAAACAAGTGATTGATTATTAGATCTCTTGTTTGTTATTTACATTTTGACCTTTTTCTCCTTTTAGTTTATCAATAGTACAAAAAACAATAATGGAGAATTTGAGAAGTAGAGGTGAGATAGGAAAGAGAATGCATAATTTTAGGAGATTGTTAATTATTTAGGATTTTCCAAAGTTAAACCATTTTAGTTTTTCTGAAATACCCTTGCAAGCTTTTAATTAAATCCTTTAAATACCATTTAATTACAATCATGCCATTATTCAATCATAGCCATAGATCAAGAAAGTCAAGGGTTATGAAGTGGTTTTTATGGTTTTCCATTATAATATGGTTTTCATTGGAACCCTCCCCCCTATATATATATATATATATATATATATATATATTTGCTTTATACATGTGACTTGGGTTGGGCTAATACTAGTTACTTGGGCTTAGACTATATTAAACATACAAGTTTCATGAGGCTTATATTTGGGCTAAATACAATGCTGGGCTTAAACTATCATCCAAAAAGTTATATTTTAATCCTAAATCCTAATTAGCAAATTCGTGGCTACCTGGTTGGTACGGTTAAAGTTAAAAAGACTTTTTAAAACACCGTTCAGGTTCAAATCTTATTAAAGTAATTTAGAAAATTTCACAATAAAGTATTGCTATTTAAAAGCAGTAGCCTACACTTTAGTTCTCAAATCTCAAATAACCCAAGTTATATAGATATGATATTATTTGGTTTTAATTTTTTATCTTATTATGACAATAATACGATATTATCTGGGCTCAGTTTCCGGTTGAACCCGTGAACTTGAACTTGTTTAGCTAAAGTGGTTGTGTTTGTGTCAACCTGTTGGCTTTTAAGAACCATTCGATCTGTTTATTTTTTTTGAACACACACATAACAAAAAGAAGCAAATAGAACGGGTAAAATGACCATAAAGGGCGGTTTTAGCCCGCCCCATATGGCTACGAACCTTATGATATTTTATCATATGAGACGGTTGCATAAGGGACGGTTTTTAACCCCTCTATGTATGTCAATAAAAGGGCGGTTTTTGAACCCTCCCCCTTATGGCTTAACTAAATGACCAGTAAAATGTTAAAAAGGATAGCTATAAAACCTGTCCTTATGTTTAAATAATAAGAATATTTTTTTTATTTAATATCTAGAAATAATTCACTGTATAAACCGCTCAATCAACAAAAAATTATCAACAGTTGACTATTACATTCATGATAAGATTGATATCATAAATCAAGAATGTATTGGAAAACTTGTAGCACCAAAGCAAACATAAATCCCAAAAGATAATTTTCAAAACAAACATAATGCTAAAAAGTCTAAAAAACCAAACCTCATTGACGTAAACGCAAGGCTTTCAGTAATCCTCTATCGCATTGCTCCCACGAGGTCCACTAGCATTATATGGTGATCTTACTGAACTCCTTAAGCAACATAACCAAGTGATTCCAACATACATTTGCCTTAACTAAGATAAGAGGAATGTATTAGTATTTATAGGTTATATAATTTATTTAGGGAATACAATATAACAAATCAACATTAGGAAGAACTGATTCACATTTACCATAGTAACTATTATATTAAAAAAATGTTTAACCTTGATTTGATAAAGAGATTGATGGAAATAAGAGAGTAAATATTATGATGGAAAGAAGAAATTAATGAAACTTACAGAATGTTTGATGGTGGTAGAAGCATAGCGATGTTAATCAGTTTAGATCTAGGGTTTTTAGTAGGATCAAATGGAAAGAGTAACGCCAATTTGTAATCATACAAATTTTGAACAAGCTACAAGGGGCGGTCCAAAACCGCCTCTAAAGATAACATAAGAGGCGGTCATAATATTCGCCCAGGCCTAAAGGTAACATAAGGAACGGCTTCGTCCTATTTGTACTCATTTCAATTTTAAGAAGACTAGAAGGGCGTTCCTAAACCACCCCTAAAGGTAACATAAGGGGCATTCATAATACTCGCTCAAGGGGCATTTTTGTCCAATTTGTACTCATTTAAAGTTTTGACAACGCTATAAGAGGCAGTTTTTAGACCACATGTCACTTAAAAAAATTAGGTCCGCACCTTATATAAATTTTTGTACTAGTAACGTTTTTATGTCAAAAATTTCAAGTTGAATGAGTCGTGTGTTCATTTCAATTTGTGAATTATCGTGTTTGGTTTCAGGTTCATATGTCCAATATCTTTTTAGATTGTGATCATGTTGGTGTTTATGATGATACTTATGGTCTTGTTGGGATGGACCCACCAACTTTGTAGGCATAGTAATAAGAGTAAAAGAACGACTTTCTTCTTAAAGTGAACTAGATGACACGCCGCACGTTGTTGCGGCCGTGCGACCGTTAAACACCCTCGCTTGGACACTCTTGTGTCACAGCGCGGGCGAACCAATTTTAAAAAACTTAAAACTTCACACAATCGCTTCAAAACTGAATATTGTCAAAATTTTGAATGTAAAACTTTAATTATATAAAACTGTAAAAATAAAACAATAAAAATAGACAACGATAGACATAACTTTAATTAAAAACACCTAAAAATTAAATATTTATAAAATCTTGACAATCAACACAACATTAACATAAATTAATAATTTAAAAGTAATAAAGAAAAACAAAACATTAACATGAAGTTTAATAAAAGAGAGACATAAAACTAAAACATTATAAAACCGGAATAAAAACATAAACAACAAAACAGACGGATTTACACATTAAAAAACATAATTCAACTTTTCATAATCATATAAGGCCATAATCAAAGCCTTAGAAACTCATGTGATCAAAGTACAAAATTTTAATGTTTATTGTAGCAATGAAGTTGATCTCTAATCTAGTATATAATATTAAGAGAATTAATAAATAAGAAGCACGTGGGATTTGTCCGTTGGAACCGACGCCCGGAGCGGATCAGAAAGCGATTTGGTTTCCATATCGAAGAAATCCATTCTGATTGATTATTATTATTATAAAAATCCGATTTGCTAACGGGTTTGATAGAGGTAGAGAGGACACATGGAGGTCAACTAAATCTGAAAATAAATCAATGTCACGTTCATGCACCAAAAGAAAAAGGTAAGATGGTAAGTTCTAGTCATTTTATTTTGTGTCCTATAATTCTTCTTGTTTACTTTATAGGAATTAGGTAAGTAAATTAATATGTTTACTTGGTGCATAATTCTGAACTCAGAGATCTTTTGGTTTTCTCTTGTGTTTGGACTTTTTGGTCTAAAAGATAATTATGGGCTATATATATATATATATATATATATATATATATATATATATATATATATATATATATTAGCACTGCTGTGCAGAGAATGTTGGCACCAGATCCTTCTTATTTTGATTGTAAATATGAGTTTGGTACTAGATTTGTGACAAAGAAAAAAACGGAAGATGATGGAGACTTTTTGTAAAGAGAAAAAGCATTCTTTCATTTAATTCTTTCATTTAATAAAAGCAAAGCTATAAATAGCCTACATACCCAATGGAAATAAACAAATTCACCCGACAAATTAGACTCACATACACCTAAACTGATGATAGACTTCTTCAACGTGCACTTCTCCACTCACCCACTCAACCATGATCTTCTACCACTTATTTAATCCATTAAATAAAACAAACTAAAATTACTAATAAATACCGACGCAAAAACCGACCCGTCAAGATTAATCAATAGAGAATGGGTGTGAGATGTCTTATGTAACTTATTTATACAAGAAGGCAAGCAATGATATATCTAAATCTATGAATATTTATGTTGGTAGTTTTACAAAGTTTTCATTTGCTGCTCGACTAAATAAGCTATAGATATTTGATCACCCATGTAAGAATATTGTGTCTCGTACAGGTATCCACGCACTCATTTTAGTGTGGCATACATATCTCTTATTATCCGTATATAACTCTTCGAAACCTTTATTCCTTGAATACCATCCCATATAACATGTCGAGGCACACTATCGTAAGCCTTTTCAAGATTAATAAACACCATATGAAGATCTTGCTTCTTTTCCCTATATCTTTCTATTAATCTCCTAAAGATGTGTATTGCCTTTGTTGTAAACCTCCTTGGCATGAATCCAAAATGTTTGAGCGTCACCCTAGTTTCTCGTCTAATCCTTGTGTTGATAACTTTTTCCCAAAAGTTTCATAGTATGACTTAGAGGTTTTATTCTTCTGTCATTAGCGCAAGCTTGGGCGCCCCGTTTGTTGTTGTACAAAGGAACTAGGACACCACTCCTCCACACTAATCTGGCATATTTCCAGCCTTATAAAATAATATTAAACAACTCTATTAACCATTTAACTCTCTCACTTTTGACACTTCCATCCCTCAATGGGTAAGTTGTTGGTCCCACCGCCTTTGCACTTCTGATTCTCCTAAGGGATACAGTCACCTCTTCATGGATGATGTTTCTTCAATAGCATGCAGTTTGTTGTGTAGATGATTTGTTGAGGGGTTGCTTAATTTTAGGTTGGTGGTAATGTCGTCAAAGAGATTATGGAAATATTTTGTCATCTCAACTTTAAGTCACACTCCTTCACTAGGACTTGCCCATTTTCTCCCTTTATAAACATCACGACTCCTAAATCCTACCTCCTAGGGTCCCTAGCTTTTGCAATCTTAAACATCTCATGCTCTTTTTCCTTCATTTCTAGTCTTTTATAGATCTTCTCACACGTGATACTTTTAGATTCTTACACAACCTTCTTTGCCTCCTGCTTGGCATCCTATACCTCACTCTTAACCACGCATGCTCCTCCACATCTTACAACTAAAGAATTCCCTGAAAATTTGGTGTTTGTCTCTTATCTTACCTTGCATCCCATCATACCACCACCAAGATTCCTTAATGCATTCTCTAACACACGTTGTAACCCCATAAGTCTCCTTCGTGCCATAGTATCCCGCTTTCAGTTTGCGTCGTTATGCAATTTAGTTGATAGTAGTGGAGATAGTAGTGGGACATTTGAAGGATGTAAGGTAGACAATAATGGGGACATTCGGTTTGCGTCCTTATGCAGTTCAGTTGATGTCATTGAGAGAACCTTATCTTTAAACTATGTAATCTTTTCATCTTTCAAATGTCCTCATCTAATCCTAATTCTACCTTACATCCTTCAAAAAGTTGATAGTCCTTCCTCGTCGATCTCTTTTCGGGAAACAAAGTAAGCTACGGTGGTTCAAACTCGAGGTAGTGGTGAAGGCAGCGGTGCGACTCCCCACCTTATCGCAACTCAATTAGCAACGATTGCATCCAAATTGGAAGTAGTGGAGTCGATGAATGAACAAATTGCTACTTTGAAACGTCAAGCGGTTGCGAAGGAGAAGAACAATAGCGGTTGCGAAGGAGAAGAACAAAGTAAGCTACGGTGGCTCCGAAAAGAAGATAACCAGAAACTCCACCCTCAGGGCCGACTCTAAACCTTATTCTCCAGCTAGTTATACCCCTTCACACTCTACCAAACCCAAAACCGATAACAAGCAATTTCCTAAGATATCCGACGCAGAGAAACAAAGTAGTTTCTTAAAAGGCGAATGCTTACGATGTGGTGACAAATATGGCCCGGGCCATATGTGCAAAGTCAGAACCTTCAAAGTTCTC
Source organism: Flaveria ramosissima (assembly GCA_025215565.1). NCBI lineage: Eukaryota > Viridiplantae > Streptophyta > Magnoliopsida > Asterales > Asteraceae > Flaveria > Flaveria ramosissima. Next base: position 69,701,821 of record CM046030.1, read on the forward strand.
AATAAGAACATATTTGGTTCTTGGGATACACTGGTTGGCTGCCTAAAATACGGTTTAACCTAATTAGAAAGATCTATTCATGGTGTTCACCATAGATGGTATGCGCTGCACGTTGCACAGAGCCGCTCTGGTCCACAAAAATCATCAAGTTTTGAACACCTTGCTGTTGAACCTGATGACCCACCCCATATTCCAACCGATTACGAATCGTGACCCTGGTGTTTTTGTTGAACCAAACCATCTACCATCCATCCAATATCAAACCCACTCTATCCCACTTCTCCCAAACTCAACTCCCCCAAACATTCAGTGTATGTTTGGCTAAGCTTTTTGTCTTGTTACCCCTCCAAAAGTCATAAGGAGTTTTCAAAAGCTTAACCAAACATGCACTCAGCCTTACCGATACCCCCATTCTCAAAAGAATGAAATTGAGAAGCAAGTAGATCAACTTTTAGCAACCAGTTTTATCCGCCTTAGTACTAGCCCCTTCTCTAGCCAAGTGTTGCTCATTAAGAAGAAAGCGAACTAATACTACCCCCCTTAAAGTTTATCCCCGGAAGAAAGACACGTGGCGATGCGATGACCATGAGTGAGCTAAGGGGGTATTTTTGGTAATTGGTTGGACTTCATGATGATCAAATTGGCTAGCAAATGGAAGTGTGGGGTGCAGTTTCACTCCACCAAATAAGGAGCAGTTAAGAGATCGGGAAGTTAACATGCTAACTATGTCATTTGTTCGCATTATGCTAGTTTTTATATTTGTTGATGTTTATGTAATTTGGAGAACCAAGCCCCTTTCGAATTGGGCCTTTCCTTTTAGTATTCAATCAAACAGTCTTCTTTTTGTTATCTAGTTCTATCAATCTATGAGCATGTAGATTGAAAAGTTTGACCCATGATGAATATGTTATAAGGTGGAAAGACTTACCATTCGCCTTCTTGTTGTTTGCCATCAAGATAATTGAAATATAAAGACCAAATCATGGATCGATCAATGAATAAAGGATCGATGTAGCTAACTAAATAGGATTGGAGCCCTAGTAGAAGATCGTGATAGAGATCTAGTGTTTGCCTAGTTTTGATACCATGATAATAGGAGAACCAATCAACTTTCATATTAGAATTGGTAAATAAAAATAGAATCAGAATACAACCAACTAGGGGTAGATTATATGAACCAATAAATACAAATGATTATAATTAATGAATTCAATAAATATTATGAGGATATATGTTCGATTAATATTGCTAAATGCAGAAAAGTTGTTTATGAGAAAACAAGTGTGTGATCAAATCATGTTTGTCGTAAATGATGAAAAACCCAAATTATATAAGATAATATTAAAAAAAAGTCTTGAATGTGCAATTAAAAAAAAAGTCTAGTGAAGACTACTCTTGAAAAATAGAATGGAGGGTGAGTAGAGATCACTATTCAAAAGAAAGATAATACAAGAGATCCAAGGAAAACTTAGTATTTAACTCAAATAAAAGCACTTCAGGTTTCAAAACAAGAATGTATTGTTGGTAATAAGGGACATATTTAAACATCCACAAATAGTTTTGGATGAATATGAGAACAAGGATTTGATAAACTTTCAATATACATATATCAACACACATTGGCCTATTGTTCTACACCCCTATATAACCATTGTGAACTGACACCTTCTAATCGATGAAACAAAAAAATGTATAACTGTTCTAAGATCATAAGTTTACATAAAGGCCCCTCAACTAATTACAAGTACATGTGAGACTCCAAACTAGACTTTCTACTAATAACTAAAAGACCCTTGCACTTAATATTTAGTTTAAACCTACATGTATGATGATAGTGCTTACATAAGGATTTAAAAGGAAAATGCTTGTGTGATGTGATGTGATGCTCCGTTGACATTGAAACTTGGTGTAAATGAATTCTAGCTTAGTGGAGTGTGGTACTCTAGTAATCTAGGCATCACTATCTAAGTTATATTTAGCCACGACGGTAATTTACTAAATGGGTTAGACAATTGGTGACCAACCGCTTCTTCTAAGATATGCAATGGTTGGATGTGTTGTTTACATATATAAATTACAATGTAATTGAATCAAATGTGCATGGCTAATCTATAGAAACTATTCTGTCATTTATTGTGATTATTACCTATATATTGTCTACAACTTCAGCATACATATAACAAAACAAATATCATAACAATGGGTTAAATTAAAATATATCTCCAATAATCGATTATATGAAATCATATTAATTACCTGGAATGTTGTTTTCCTGTCTTCAATGGATTTCCCACAGATGTGCCTAAAAATCATCATTGGAGCTGTTTCTTGGATCTCCAGCAGACTTAGACTTGCTGATACAGGCTCTCAACGTTATTCTATAAGCTTTTATGCACAGTTTAAAAACATGTATACATGTGTACTAGTAACTATTAACATGCATCATTAGAAATTAGTATATATAGAATAGAGCTATAAGGCAAAAGACTTACTTGAATTCGTGTTTGGTTGATGTAATAATGTTGTTATCTATTGCGTTCCTCAAACGTTGTTCCTCGTGATGCATGTAGTAAGCACTGGACAAAAGCATTGTTAGGGGATAGTTAAGTAACAGGGAGGGAGTGAACATGTAGTATGTACGCTCTTGAAGATGCATAATTATTCATACGACCGGTTGAGTTGCTTAGCAGAATACACCCTGAATTGCTTAAACTAAGTGAGTTTTTTGGTAAAAAAAACTCATTTTTTCTAATAATTGAAGGGGTATATCTAAAAATTAAGTATATAAATGAATGACTTTTCAATAGTAATGTTTAGCAACAAATAATTCAAACTTACATGCCATCTGATACTAAAAGGGTAACAGCAACTTCAAACATTTTTTGGATAAACAATCCTGTTGATAATGCAAGAACCAGCATGTGGATAACAATGAAAACCTGCAATATATATAAAGATAGCAAAAATATGGTATGTGGATAACATTAGAAAACCTGCAATATATATTAAGATAGCAAAAATATGGTATGTAGATACTTCAAATAAGTAAGGCAGATTTCATTCATATCAGAACAATATGAATGTAGACATAAAACAAACGCAGCTCGAACACGAGGACCGAGCGGAATTTCTAGCTGCTCATACACCTGGGAGCCTTATGATTGAGAGGAGATGTTTCTGAAGTACACCATCAATGTCAAAGATAACACATTCGAGGTGCACACCACTGGACCAGCAGCTCCGTTTTTAATACCCGACTTGAGGACAGGTTATTTTGGGGCAGGAAGTATTGATACAAACCCGAACCCAATATTGGGTCAAACTGGGTCGGGTCGAAATTGAATGGCAGGAAAATATTCAAAATGTAGTACATTGAGAAATCGATGGAAGCGGGGGAAAACTGTCAAGATGAGGCTGCTGTCCTTAAGTTTATATATTCATGTTTTAATTAGGATTAGGTAATCTTGTTATATTAAAGGTGGACTTGAATTGTACCTGGAGATCTAATTCTTCTTGAATTGGATTAAAATCTGTAGCTGACTAGTTATCAATTCCATCTTTTGTTTCCTTTGATTTTCTGGGTTCTATCGTCATAGCTCCCAACCACTGATCTAGATATGTAGGATGACACCTAGAAGATAAATAATTATCAATAACTGAATAGACCATAGAAAGTTGTATCTAAACATGAAACTTGTTCTCACCTTATCTTAGAGTGGATACTTACCTTCATGTAATAGACTGACTAGACCATTACATATCCAACTGGCAGTTGACGTCTGACTTTATGATGACAGAAGATTAATCTTTGTCTGTTAGAAAAAAAAATACTAAAATTGACCATAAATCTGTGTTTTCTACTGAAGTCCACTAATCTTCAAGATATTTCAATAAATATATGCCAAGATAAAAAAAAACACATGAGACATGGTCTATCGTATTGAATGATGAAATTATATTTATCAGTCCACCAGAGGCATTGAGTTTCTTGTACAATTGATATAAATTCAAACATGGTTATTAGAAAAAATTATATGGTTGTATGATATAAAGATATCATCCTCAACAAACTCATGTTAAAGAATACAAGAAATGCAACTTTAGGCCATATTTGACACTGAAATTGAGGTAAACTAATAAATAACAAAAGATGCAACTTTAGGCCACATTTGACACTGAAATTGAGGTAAACTAATAAAAAAAGATGGCTATGTCCTTGTGAAATTGAGCAAGTAAAGAAACCAAGCTAAAGAAGATAATATAACATCTTGAGAAGTTTAGCTAATTATATATACAAGTCAGTTACATGGTACGACATAGAAATTTCACACTTAGAGTCAAACAAAACAGAAAATGAATTATAAAAAGTACCTGTTATGTAATTACCATGGCCAGAAGAACTGCAGCAGTCTACGACATAGAAAATTCGCACTTAGAGTCAAACAAAACAGAAAATGAATTATAAAAAGTACATGTTATGTAATTACCATGGCCAGAAGAACTGCAGCATTCAGTCCATCACCTGTTCCCTTAATTTCCTATAGCAGTGAGAAGATTGAGGAAAGTTCGTATTGTTTTATAACAACAATGATTCTAGAACCAGCTACTACAACAGAAAAACACAATAGTGTTCATATACAAAAAGATAAACCTTAGTAGAGATATGCTGGCCATGAAAAGGCAGAGAATACAAGAGCAATAAATATGCTCATAGTTTCCAGATGGGAATATTCAAAGAGTGAAGCAGCGTGACGTTAATAACATTGCCACTATTCTTTAGCTAGAACAAAATATGTTAAATCAAAACCCAGATTATTCTCTAATACACATATGCTTCAAGCAGTCAAAGTCAATCCAAGGTAAACAATTACACGAATAATTCATCCTTTCAAGAAGTAAATGATATTGCATCACTTTTGCTTTACTGAATGACATACTTGATGATATAAAGAAACAAAAACTTATCCACATAGAGAATTACGTTTCAACTGGCAGCTGATGTATGAATCTATAGTAACAAAAGATTCATGTTTGGCTACTAGAAGAATAAACTAAAATAGACCAGAATTATGTTTTTCTCAATGAAGTCCTATAAATCTTTAAGATAATTCAACAAACATATGCCAGGATGAAAAACAACAAGCCAACAAGGTCTATAATTGAATAATGAAATTTTTATTAGTCCACCAAAGGCATGAAGTTTCCTGTACACTTGATTTAAATTCAGAGATTATTTCTAGAAATAACTATATAGTTGTATGAAATGAAAATATATCACACCGAAATTGAGGTAAATTTATGAATACACTCCAGAATCCTAATTAATGTATAATTGACAAGCATCACATGTTAATCCCTGACTATAGGCTATATTTATGTAAAACAGAGAAAAATGAGGAAATAACATAAGGCGCTTTTGTCCTCAAGACATTGAGTTGGGAAAGAAACCAGGCTATCATCTAGAATAAGAAAATAATATAAAATCAAATTTTAGCCAATTGTATACACTATATACAAGTCAGTAACATAGTATTGCATAGAGAAATACGTGCTTAAATTTGTACTAGACAACAAATAAATTATCGAAAGTACCATTTATGTGATTACCACGGCCAGAAGAACTACACCAGTCAGTCCATCACCTGTTCCCTAAACTTCCTATAGCAAGTAAAAAGATAGATGAAACTTGTATTGTTTTAAACCAACAACCAACTACTACAACAGAAAAACACAATAGTGATCATATGCAAAGAAAACAAACCTTAGTGAAGAGATATGTTGCCCATGAAGAAAAGGTGGAGAATACAAGAGCAGTAATCGCACACAGTTGCACATAGTTTCCGCTGACAGGGTAGTAATCAAAGATTGAAGCACCCTGACAGTAATAGGTGTTACTAAATTTACTTCAATATTTCCATGAATTGGTTGAATAAAAAAATGCATTAAATAAAAAGTCAGATTGTTCTCTCATACACAATTGCATATGGTTCCACAGTCAAAGTCAATGCAGGGTAAACCATTCCACCAGTAACCTGTCCACGAGATACTGATATCGTGTCATGTTTACTTAATTCAGTGATACATTAAATTATATGTAGAAACAAAAAGTTATCCACATACCAGATTGGATCATCAAACCAATTCCAGAAGTCAATATCCCATTCTTTGTAAGGAACTGCAAGCAAAAGAGAAATATAAACAATACATGATGCATACATCATATACATGAACAGCAAGAGGTACGGAAACAAATCTGCAGCTCTTGAAGTTTCTTACACATGATAGTTTCATATTAACCAAAACCTGAAGTAAAATAAATCAAACTACAAAACATATAAAACGAAACCTGAGTGTCTCTATAATTGAAATAGCTCAAATAAGGATTGAATTCTTGAATAACCTGCAACAAAACGTATCAAAAGTCAAAACAGAGCTGTTTATACAAATCACAAATAGGCTATCAATAACTTATCAACCAATATGTGATGACAGGACGGATTGAGAACTTATCAATCGATATGTAGATCGACAGGAGTAGAAGACGTTTCTTTTCTATGATTGCCGGTGACGGCCGTCGAAAGCCTCCGACGCTGGTGGTTTTGAGAGAGTGATAGAGACTTGGAGTCAATCAACCTGCAACAAAATAGAATCATTCAAAACAGAACGTATCAATGCATGTTTAAGATATGAATTTACAGAGCATAGAGGGATTGAGAATGCAAGTGCTCCGATCAACAGGACAATGAAGAATGCGATGAGCGATTCGTTTTCAATGATGACCGCCGGTGACAGCCGTCCGAAGCCTCAGACGCCTTTGATGAGAGACTTCGAGTCAATCAAACTAATAACCTGTCCAAGAGATACCATACAAGAAGTAAAAGATATCGTGTCATGTTTACTTAAATCACAGATATACTCAATTATATGTAGAAACAAAAACTTATCCACATACCTGACACGATCATCAAACTAATTCAAGAAGTCATATATTCCATTCTTTGTAAGGAACTACAAGAAAAAGAGAATTTAAACAATACATAGATGCATACATCATATACATATGAAAACAAATATACAGCTCTTAAAGTTTATTACACATGATAATTTCTTAGGGAAGGGGGAGATGAATATATAAACTTCTGATAAGAGAGTTTAAAATGCTAGAACCATCTAATAGGAAACAGTTATTTATAAAAATATGACGATATTGACTTCCGGGAATATACAGATTGAAACATCAGAACATTAGATTCCCCAAAAATCGGGTCATGATCAAATATTCTGTGATGTAAACATCAGAACATTAGATTCCCCAATTAAACATTTTTAATAAACCAGCTGAGGTGGCTACATGAGGTATCCATAGAGAAACATGCCTTTTGATGAACCACCCAAACTAAGTTAACTCAGTTACATAAATTCCACCATTTACTCCCTCTTGCCTTACGATACATATATCATAGACCACGTTTTGTTTTTATCAAAATACTAGTTCAGTAATGAACACATAAAATGTAATTCTAATAAGAGACAAGTTTACAATTAGGATTTCCTAACCTAATCTGTATATTCTTGTTTTACAATTATTGTGTAAAAGTGAGTATAATTCAAAATCCAAGTTCAATGATAATAATACTAATTAGAACAATGATTTACATATACCGCAGTTATGAATGTACTACCTTAATTGTTGAAGTGAAATACTAAACGAACAAAATCATGCCTAACATCCTACATGATTAAGTCACATCTTTAAATACTCAAAGTCAAAACCCCTTGAATTATACCATACTTAATGAATCGTAAAATTCAAACAGCCGGAGGTAACCACTACTTTCTGCTAATTGTGGACGTGTGGATGATTTTTGCAGATACATGTGGGTCTATTTACTCAAGACTAAAGATGAGGCATTCCTAATGTTCAAGAAATTCAAGGAGCTAGTCGAGAAACAGAGTCCCTTCCAGATCAAAACACTCTGAATAGATCGTGGAGGTAAATTCACATCAAAAGACTTCAATGTAAATCGGAAGGAATTAAACAAAAATTTACAACACTCTACACACCACAACAAATCGGTGTTTTAGAGCACCGGAATAGATTTGTGCTTAAAGCAACAAGATGTCTACCAAAGACAATGAACATGCCTGAAATGTTTGGGGTGATGCAGTACGCCACACAGTCTGTATTATGAATCGTATGTGCATGAAGACCCTAAAGAACTCAACGCCATATGAAAAATGGAAGGATAGAAAGCCAACACTCCACCATCTAAAGGTGTTTGACTGTGTGGCACATGTGAAAAGGCTTAATGGAATCAAGAAACTTGATGGTAGAAGTGAAGCCATGGTTTATTGGAGAGTTGAGAAAGGAAGTAAGGCTTATCACCTTTACAATCCAAAGGAAAGAAAGATTGTAGTGGGTCATGATGTAGAGTTCCAAGAGAGTAGAATGTTGGCCTGGAACACACATGGTCCAAATGAAGTCCAAGATAGCAAGGGTGGCACTTGTTCAAAATGGGCCTATGTACAAGTCAACAAAGAGCCTGAAAGCCCAAGTCATGATCGTCACTCATGCAGCACTTCCTAAACTTCCCCCAATGATGACTTTCCATCACCGGTGGTTAATTCACCAATGATATCCGAAGAAAAGGAATAATTCTCGATCTCATCATGAACACAAACACCCAACAATCGGTCAATAGTGAAAGAACAGGAGACAGGTCCGATTTCGATCACACCCCTCCACAAGGATTTTGATCATTGGATGAAATTTATAATGAATCATAGTCTATTGAAGGAGAAATTGATGAACTCTTGTTGATTGGAGATGAACCAAAGAGTTATAGTGAAGCAACTAATGATCAAGAATGGAGGAAAGCAATGAAATTGGAGTTAGAAGCAATTGAGCAGAACAATACCTGGACCCTAGTTGAATTACCAGCTAGACACAAGGCAATTGGGCTGAAGTGGGTATTCAAATTGAAGACCAATGCAAAGGGAACAGTCACGAGGCATAAAGCCCGATTGGTTGCAAAAGGGTATGTTCAAAGAAAGGGAGTTGATTTCGAGGAGGCTTTCACATTGGTGGTGAGGTTAGAAACTGTCCGTTTGTTATTGTCCATATTGGCAAAAGAGGGATGGCTTGTTCATCAACTTGATGTCAAGTCAGCCTTCCTAAATGGAGATTTGAAGAAGAAAGGGTATGTGTCACAACCAAAAGGTTTTATGAATGAGAAGAAATGAGGTCACGTTTATAAGCGGAGAAAGGCTTTATTCGGCTTGAGGCAAGCACCGAGGGCATGGGACTTTAAGCTTGATAAAACTCTAAAGAAGTTAGGTCCGAAAAAAGTCCCGATAAACAGGCTATGTACAAGCTCCGAGGGGGAAAATTTGAATTAATCATACGTGTCTATGTCAATGATCTTATAGTAACTAGGGCAGAGCTCAAAATAAAAGAATTCAAGGAACAAATGAAGATAGTTTTTAAGATGACCGACTTGGGAAAACTCACATACTATCTTGGAATAGAGGTCAAAAAAATGAAAAGGGAATCACTCTTAAACAATCTGGATATGCTAAAAAGGTTCTGAAGTCGGCTGGTATGGTGGGGGGTGTGATCCTACTATATGGTGATCCTAAGCAGAAGCTGATTAAAGATGAAGAGGGTGAGCCAATTGATTCTACTATGTATCGACGACTAATAGGGAGTCTTCGATACATGCTTCGCACAAGACCTGACCTTTGCTATTCTGTTAAAATAGTGAGAAGATACATGGAGAAGCCAAATGTATGTGATTTCTTGGTTGTGAAACATATTCTCAGATATGTAAAGGGTACTGTTGAATATGGGTTGAATTATAAAAGGAGAGGAGACGGAAATTTAGTCGGATATAGCGATAGTAGTCATAGGATAAACTTGGATGATCACAGAGGCTCTATAAGGACCGTGTTTTACTACTCGAACAACCCTATTACTTGGTCCTCACAGAAGCAGCAAACTATAGCTCTCTCCTTCTATGAGGCAGAGTTTATGGCAGCATCGACTGCAGCCTGCCAAGCTTTATGGCTGAAAAGTTTGTTTAGTGAGTTGACAGGTATAAAGGATCAGTGTGTGAAATTACTTGTGGATAATGAGTCAGCGATTGCTCGGCAGCATCGGCTGCAGCCTGCCAAGCTCTGTGGCTGAGAAATTTGTTTAATGAGTTGACAGGTACAGAGGTTCAACGTGTGAAATTACTTGTGGATAATGAGTCAGCGATTGCTTTGATGAAGAACCCGGTCTTCCACGAACGGAGCAAACACATAGATATAAAGTTGGGAATGTATCGAAAGAAATCTGATTAATATGGAACATATCAGTGGCAAACTACAAAGAGCTGATGTCTTAACCAAAGCACTGCCTCGTGTCAAGTTCTGTGAAATGAGAGCACTGCTAGGAGTGAAAGATGTGGGAGATACAAGTCAACATTAAAGGGGAGAGTGAAGATTAATGTTGCTTTGTCAACAAGTGGTGGAAGTGACCCGGTAAACGTGGATATTTGTGGAATCAAGGTGTGTGGCGAACGTGGAGTGAACACACAGAGTTTTACATGGGTTGTTATTTGACTTTAGTAGTTTATTTTCTTTAGAATAAATATGCAGTAGTAAGTAGATGAATGAATGCACTTTCAATTTCCTTGTGACGATTTCCAGTTTGTAGAAGTTTAATAGAGAAGAAAATTGCTCCAAGTTGTTGTCTTTAATCCTCTGATCATAAATATGGTGACGGAACAGTGACGGAGCGAAAACAGAGTCAGGTATTAAGTCTTAGCTCTGATACCATGAAAACATGTATGTATTATCTGAATGAGGACACCTCTATTTATAGAGCAATAACCTAAGACAATGGGCCATGGGCCAATACTACTAACTACACCTGAACTCTAACATATTTACATTTGACAAAACATAACCATAAGAAAGAGATATTGTTTTTCTCATCTGTCTATATCCTGCAACAATATTTAATAGGCAAAACAAGTGTAATTTTGCTAGATTAAATTTCCTATATTGCTGGGGGATCATATAGCCATATAACAAAATAATATTTATTTAGTTTCAAAGTTTTTCCAATAATAAAGAACACTATAGGCTTTTACCTCTTGACTGGTTTCTCATATTACAGCACCTGTAATGATGCAATGGCAACAGCACTAGCCAACAGGTTTCCTCCTTGAGTAATATAGATCAAATAAAGTGCAAGCTTGTTAACTAACATGAAAATTAAAACAAACAGAAATCACTATTTTCTTGCTTAAAGAAAGTGAAAATATTAAACAACGATAACTACTACACGTATACCTCCCATGCTCTCCTGGTTGTATGCCAAGCATAAAATCTTTGTCTGTATGAACTGACTTACAGCTATCACTCCACAGCCCATTGCATTCCCTAATATCTGAAACACTGGATAACTATGAGAATCCACATTGAATACAGATTTATGTACATACATTTCAGACAAACTAACTTACAACCAACATCAGAGCATACACCTTCCCGATCAGTGAAACTATAAATTAGAACTTGAAAACAGATAAAGGAGCTGAACTATATACCCCCTTAGGCTTAAATAGAAATCAGTTATATGTACTCCTTTAAGTTGATAGGTAACAATGGTTAAAATCCAAGAAGCAACTACTGTTGTTGCCTGAAGTATAATTTATATATTTTCAAAGTTCTACCGACTACCAATAATAAAAAAGACTTTAGGCTTTTACCTATCGGCAAGTTTCTCATATTACATCACCTGGTGCAATGGCAACAACACTAGCCAACGGGTTTCCTCTTGGGTTACTATAGATCATGAGATGTTTTAATAGAAATCATTATTTCCTTGCTAAAAGAAAGTGAAAATATTAGAAATGATAACTACCTCCCATGCTCCCCCGGTTGTATGCAAAGCAAACATCTTTGTCTGTAACAATTGTACTTACAGGTAGCCCATTGCATTCCCACTGGATAACTAATTGAAAATCCACATTGAATACAGATTTATGTACATACAATTCAGATAAATTAGCTTACAACAACATTAGAGCGTATACTCCTTCCTGATCAGTCAAGTGTCAAACTGCTGTAATAAGAAGTAGAAAACAGATACAATTACAAAGAACTTGAAGCAAACCAAAATCTTGAGAAAAAAAAAGCTAGGTTTGAAGCGGTTATGAAAATCAGATTACAATTAAGTTTCAAATACCATAAAATTAGTAATTTATTTGCTTCAAATAACGCATAGAGAATTCAAGTGATACCTAAACGAGAAAGAAGTTAGGGCGGATGAGAAGAACCTGTATGGTGCAGTGACAGAAGAACTGATTGGAGGGGAAATCAAAACTCACAAAAATCAACAACCGCGTTCTTATTAATCAAAACTCAGAAAAATCAACAGATCGAATTCGAGGTAACGATGTATTAGTTAAAACTTGAATAACAACAAACGAACAAACAAATTAATAAAAAATGATGAAAACAAAAAAAACGAGTAACCTGATTAACGTGTGGAATGGAGTTGCAAAGGACAAAACAATCGGTCCTCGTCCTCCCATGGCAACTTCTTCGCATCTTCTCCTCTCCCGATCGATATCAAATAGCAACAGATTAAAACACCACAAAAATGGATGAATGAAGGGGAAAAAACCCTAAAAACAGGTCGAATATGACTAACCAGGGATGGAATGGCAAGTGTTGTGATAGATCCTCCGAATGCATAAAACAAATCAAATCAGAAAAAAAAACGAGCTTTGTTATTCCTCATGATATAGTAGTTGTTAGTAACAACAGTATGTGTGTGTTTTATGAAATATAAAATACATAAAACAAGTTTTAAAGGATTTAAAGGATACCTTTTTGTACATATGAAGAACATCCAACATCATGCCCTGCTGCCTGTACCATATAATTTGTGTTTCTAAATCATTATAAAGAAGGAATACTAACTAAAAAGAAACAAGAATTAAAAATCATAAAATAACAACCATTCAAGCTGGTAGTCATCGCTTGACAAGAAAAGCTTCAACAGCCATGAGAATCAGATTACAAGTTTCAAAATCACAATTTCCTTGCTAAATAAAGTGCAAGCGTGTTAACTAACATGAAATTAAAACGAATAGAAACCACAATTTCCTTGCTAAAATAGTGAAAACATTAAAACTGACAACTATTGCATGTGTACCTTCCATGCTCCCTAGGTTGTATGCAAAGCAAACATCTTTGTCTGTATGAACTGTACCTACAGCTATCACTCCACAGCCCCCTGCATTCCCTAATATCTGAAACACTGGATAACTAATTGAAAATCCACTTTGAATACAGATTTATGTACATACATTTCAGATAAATAACTTACAAGTTAACAACCAACATCAGAGAGTACACCTTCCCGATCAGTGAAACTGTAAATTAGAACTTAAAACAGATAAAGGAGCTGTACTATATACCTCTATCCCCTCCCCCACCTCTCACCCCTGGTATATATAGGCTTAAATAGAAATTAGTTATATGTTCTCCTCTAAGTTGATCAGGTAACAATGGTTAAAATCCAAGAAAGCAACTACTGTTGTCGCGTGAAGTACAATTTATTTATTTTCAAAGTTTTACCAATAATAAAGAAGACTTTAGGCTTTTACCTCTCGGCAAGTTTCTCATATTTCATCACCTTGTGCAATGGCAACAACACTAGCCAACGGCTTTCCTCTTGGGTTACTACAGATCATGAGATTAAAACAAATAGGAATCATTATTTCCTTGCTAAAAGAAAGTGAAAATATTAAAAATGATAAGTACTTCATCTGTACCTGCCATGTTTCCCCGGTTGTATGCAAAGCAAACATCTTTGTCTGCAACATTTCAGATAAATTAACTTACAAGTTACAACAAAATCAGAGCATACCTTCCCAATCAGTCAACTGTAAATTAGAACTTGAAAACAGATAAAGGAGTTCAACTAAAATATGCCCCATCCATACCCCACCCCACATCCCTTGGTATAGGCACACATAGAAACCAGTTATAACATATATGTTCTCCTTTTTCTGCATGCATCAAAGAAACTAAATATGAAGGTTCATATAATAAATCCTTAGACAAAGAAACTTAGAGGTTCATATAATGTGTTGGTTCTGTAACAATTGTACTTACATGTGTCAGTCCACTGCCCATTGCATTCCCTAATATCTGAAACACTGAAAATCCACATTGAATACATTTCAGATAAATTAATTAACTTACAACAACATCAGAGCGTACACCTTCCTGATCAGTCAAACTACTGTAAATAAGAAGTAGAAAACAGATACCCCCATCCCCGCCCCCATCTCTCACCCTTTGTTATATATAGGCTTGAATAGAAAGCAACAGTTGTTGTCTGAGCAACTGTTGTTGCCTGAAGTACGTTTTATATCCAAAACTCCAGATCGATTTCATCATCATGTTTATTACCATGGATAAATCAACATGGTCCATGTAATCTCACGTCTATGATAAATACTGTTTATTTACTCTGTTTATTTAAGACTTAAAAATCTTGACTATTACAAAGAACTTGAAGCAAACCAAAATCTTGAGAAAAGAAAAAGCTAGGTTTGAAGCGGTTATGAAAATCAGATTACAATTAAGTTTCAAATACCATAAAATTAGTAATGTATGTGCTTCAAATAACGCATAGAGAATTCAAGTGATACCTAAACGAGAAAGAAGTTAGGGCGGATGAGAAGAACCTGTTGCCGTCGTATGGTGCAGTGACAGAAGAACTCAAAACTCACAAAAATCAGCAACCGCGTTCTTATAAATCAAAACTCAGAAAAATCAACAGATCGAATTCGAGGTAACGATGTATTAGTTAAAACTTGAATAACAACAAACGAACAAACAAATTAATAAAAAATGATGAAAACAAAAAACGAGTAACCTGATTAACGTGTGGAATGGAGTTGCAGAGGGCAATGTTGTCGTTGTTTGACAAAACAATCGGTCCTCGTCCTCCCATGGCAACTTCTTCGCATCTTCTTCTCCTCTCCCGATCGACATAAAAAAGCAACAGATTAAAAAACCACAAAAAATGGATGAATGAAACCCTAAAAACAGGTCGAAAATGACTAACCAGGGATGGAATGGCAAGTGTTGTGATGTATCCTCCCAATGCGACACTTGATTAGTGATTGTAATCCCATTGATATGATCAAAGATTGGAGGGGAAACAGAGAAATATGATCGAAGAACCTGTGGAACTGATTGTAAATTAGGGGTATGAAGAACTGATATTAAATTAGGGGTATGAAGAACTGTACTAGTAGGGGTATATATATATATATAATAATAATAAATGGTATTTGTGTTGATTCCATTGATATATACAGGTGAGGATTCAGAGAGACGTTGGAGGGTTTTAAAAAGGGTTTCATTGATTGCAAATCAGAACGGATTCTTTTCGATATGGAAACCAAATCTGCTAGAAGATTCGGTACGGACGCCGGTTCCAACGGTAAAATCCCAGTCCCCTCTTATTTATTAATTGTTTACATCAATTAATTTAAATGTTTAAATGAATTTAAGTTATTTATGTAAAATAATTGATTATTATTATTACTAATGCATAATTTTTTTATAAAACTAGATGAGGACATAACTTATCTCTACCCTTAATAAATAGATAACACCACAAAATATCCTCCATTTTTGTTTTATTTTACAAGAAAAGGTACGTCCTTCAACCTAATTTTGATATATTAAAGTGTTTCAACTTGTTTAAAACACACGTATTCGTGAAATCAGTGACAAGCCTCGGTTACTAGCCGTCTAACAGAACAGTTACATGTATTGAGGCTATGTAGGTATATTTGGGTTAACTTCGATGTCATGTAGACTCTTTTGGTAACGTGAAAAACAATTATATTAGTTTTAATTTCTTTAAACACAATCCACATCATTGTTTTTTTAACTCTTGAAACATCAATTCATCAGATCCCGACTACCAAAGATATAAACTCTTTCATATTTTTTTTTCTTTTCACGAGAACATGTTTCAAAGTCACTTTAATGTATCAAATTTAGGTCAAGAACCTTCTTCTGCTACATGAGTAACTTTTTTTTCATATTAACACCAGATAAAGCTACAAATTAAAGGACACCCAAATTTAAAAAAACCAACACAAGAATTATGACTCAGAGCCTCATAAAACATAAACATATGAAAGTATCAACAATATTGACATAATATTAACTACAAGTTTATATCAATGAACTACTAACATGTTGTCAACACTATTACATACAGATGTGTTTTCATATATAACTACATGGTTTAGCCTTCTGCAGACACCAGGGATGTAATTAGTGTCATGCTGCGATGGAAAGAGAATCCTCAAGTTTGTTCATGCTAATGAACAACCCTCAATCTACCTAAATTGATGGTATTCGATTTTTTTTTCTTATGATTCTATTTTCTCTTATTTTTAACCATTTCAAACTTTTAATTGTTTTTTTTACTTGGTGGCTAATATATGCAAATACTTATTCAATAGGTTGTGCATATAATAATATGTGTAATGAGACGGACAAATTATTACAAGAGTCATACAATCGGTTTATAAAATGGCTACATGAGGTATCAATAGAGAAACATGCCTTTTGATGAACCACCCAAACTAAGTTAACTCAGTTACATAAATTCCACCATTTACTCCCACTTGCCTTACGATACATATATCATAGACCATGTTTTGTTTCATCAAAATACTAGTGCAGTAATGAACACATAAAATGTTATTCTAATAAGAGATAAGTCTACAATTAGTATTTCCTAACCTAATCTGTATATTCTTGTTTTACACTTATTGTGTAAAAGTTAGTATAATTCAAAATCCAAGTTCAATGATAATAATAATAACAACAATGATATACATATACCGCAATTATGAAAGTACTACCTTAACTATTGAAATGAAATAATAAACGAACAAAATCATCCCCAACATCCTACATGATTAAGTCACATCTTTGAATACTCAAAGTCAAAACCCCTTGAATTATACCATACTTAACGAATTGTAAAACACAAATAGGCTATATATCATGAATGTATAAATTGAATGTATACATGATTGGTAACAACAATGACATACCACAGTTAAGAAAATGCCTCCCTGATTATTGAAATGAAATTATACACGAACAAAAGTCATCCCTAACATCCTGCACATTTAAATCAAACCTTTGAATACTTAAAATCAAAACCCTATGAAGCATATGATACCCGACAAGACGAATAGTATTAACCAAAACATGAAGTAAAGTAAATCAAATTTCAAAAAAAATATAAAGTTGTACCTGAGCGTCTCTGTAATTGAAAATTGAAATAACTCAAATAAGGATCAAAATTCTTGAATAACACTTTCTTAGTTAATTACCTGCACCAAAAACGTATCAAAATTCAAAAAAAGAGAAATTTATATAAATCAAAGATAGAAGGTGAAGATTAAAGCAAAGATAGCAACAACCTCATGGTCATAGCTCCTAGCCAGATCTAGATGTGTAGGATGACACCGAGAAGATAAAGAATTGTCAATAACTGAATAAACCATATAAAGTTGTATCTAAACATGAAACTTGTTCTCACATTATCTTAGAGTGGATACCTACCTTCATGTGACGGATTGAATAAAGAATTGCACGTCCAACTGGCAGCTTATGTCTGACTAGTCACAAAAGATTAATCATTATCTAATAGAAGAAAATACTAAAATTGATAAAAAAAAACTGTGTTTTCTACTAAAGTCCACTAATCTTCAAGATATTTCAAT
This sequence comes from Flaveria ramosissima, assembly GCA_025215565.1. Taxonomy (NCBI): domain Eukaryota; kingdom Viridiplantae; phylum Streptophyta; class Magnoliopsida; order Asterales; family Asteraceae; genus Flaveria; species Flaveria ramosissima. Next base: position 69,719,658 of record CM046030.1, read on the forward strand.
AAATATATGCCCAGAAAAAAAAACATGAAACATGGTCTATCATACTGAATGATGAAATTATATTATATCATTCCACAAAGGCATTGAGTTTCCTATACACTTGAAATAAATTAAGAAATCGTTACTAGATATAATTATATGGCTATATGATATAAAGATATCCTCCTCAACAAATTATAATAAAGAATACAAGAAATGCAACTTTAGGCTACATTTCACACAAAAACTGAGAAATTGAGTAAACAACGAAACCAGGCTATCATCCAGATAATATTAATATGCAGCTCTTAAAGTTTATTACACATGATAATTTCTTAGGGAAGGGGGGATGAATATATAAACTTCTGATAAGAGAGTTTAAAATGCTAGAACCATCTAATTGGAAACAATTATTTATAAATATGACGATATTGACTTCCGGGAATATACAGATTGAAACATCAGAACATTCGATTCCCCGGAAATCGGGTCATGATCAAATATTCTGCGAACAAAAGTCATCCTGGAAATCGTTAAGAAAATGCCTCCCTGATTATTGAAATGAAATTATACACGAACAAAAGTCATCCCTAACATCCTGCACGTTTAAATCAAATTGAAATCAAAACCCTATGAAGCATATGATACCCGACAAGACGAATAGTATTAACCAAAACATGAAGTAAAGTAAATCAAATTACAAAAAATATAAAGCTGTACCTGAGCGTCTCTGTAATTGAAAATTGAAATAGCTCAAATAAGGATCAAATTCCTGAATAACACTTTCTTAGTTAATTACCTGCACCAAAAACATATCAAAATTCAAAACAGAGCAGTTTATACAAATCACAAATAGGCTATCATGAACTTATCAATCGCTATGTAGATGACGGGAGGGATTGAGAGCGCAAGTGCACGAATCAACAGGAGAATGAAGCACCGTTGAACGCCTACGACGCGGGTGGTTTCGTGAGAATGTGAGAGACTTGAGTCAATCAACCTAATAACCTGCAACAAGCAGAAAGGGGGTGGGCTAACAGGCATTGAAATAGCTCAAAAATGGATTGAATTTATGAATAACCTGCAACAAAATGTATCAAAATTCAAAACAGAGCAGTTCATACAAATCACATACAAGGTATGATGAATGAATCAAACGATGATTAGATGATTCGATCAACTATTAGGTTTCCAAACGTGTAATAAAGAGTCGAACACAATGATCACCGGCAACGGCCGTCGAAAGCCTCCGACGCCGGTGGCTTGTTAGAGTGAGAGAGACTTGGAGTCAATCAATACAGAATAGTTCATACAAATCACAAAAGCATTAACAGTCACTTTTATCTAGTGGAAAAATAGAATATGAAGCAATATGTATCAATAACAAACCTTGATGTATATATAAAAGGTGAAGATTAAAGTAAAGATAGCAATAACTTCATTGTCATAGCTCCCCGCCACTGATCTAGATATGTAGGGTGGCACCTGAAAGTATAGAATTATCAACTAAAAAGACCATAGAAAGTTGTATCCAAACATGAAACTGGTTCACACTTTATCTTGGAGTGGATGCCTAGAAAAATGACAACCTTGATTACTGAATTTATAGTGAAAGAAGATTTATGTTGACTACTAGAAGAAACTACTAAAATAGACCACAAACCTATAAATCTTCAAGATATTTAAATAAAAATATGCCAAGATGAAAGACAACATGCCAATCTGGTCTATCATATTGAATAATTAAATTGTATTCATCAGTCCACCAAAGGCATTGAGTTTGCTGTACACAAATTGAAGATTAATGTTGCTTGGTCAACAAGCGGTGGAAGTGACCCGATAAATGTGGACATTTGTGGAATCAAGGTGGCGAATGTGGAGTGAACATGCAGAGTTTAACGTGGGTTGTTTAATAGAGAAGAAAAATTGCTCCAAGTCTTTATTCCTCTTATTATACCAACACTTGGTTTCAGAGCTCAACTTGACAAGTTTATGCCCAAGTACCCTTGGTTTGCACCGATGTCAACCTTAGCCACCACATCAAACCGACCGAAGGGAACCAGTTCGGTATCCCTTCAGATCTCAACTTTGTCTGCAACGAACTATACCACTTGGTCCATCAAGATGGAGGCGATAATGGATTGCCAAGGACTATGGGAATCCATTGAAACAACGATTTAAGTAAATGTGGATGAGAAGAAAAGCAAGACTGCTAAATCCTTCTTGTTTCAGGCAATTCCGAAGGACATATTGCTACAAGTGGCGAAGAAGAATACAACAAAGGAGGTTTGGGAGTCTTTAAAGGTATGATAATAAGGGGCCGAGAGGGTTATTAAGGCCCAATTGGCTACCCTCAAAATGGAGTTTGATGCTCTCCGTATGAAAGATGGGGAATCAATGGATGAGTATGCTGGAAAGTTATCCAGAATGATTTCAAGATACAGTAGTTTGGGGGCAACTCTAGAAGATAAATTTTTGGTTCAAAAACTTCTTGATACTATTCTAGATAATTATCTTCAACTAGTTGCCTTAATAATACAAACCACGAACTTAAAAGTATGGCGTTTGACGAGGGAATTGGTAGGTTGAAGGCTTATGAAGATCGGTTGAAGGCACGTCAGATACAAGCAATTAAAGATAATGGTATCATGCGGGGTCAAAAGGTATCGAGAAATCTCAGTTTTCTAGCAGCCGGGGAAGAGGCTCACACATATATGACCGGGGTGGTCGGACGAGTTCAAGAGGACGCAAAAACAATCATGGTAGAGGAATCTGGGGTGGTTAAAACAATAATAATCGGATCTATAACAATAACCGAAAGGAAAAAGACAAGAAACACATCAAGTGTTTCCAGTGTAATTAATTTGGTCATTATGCTTCAGAATGCAAGGAAGCAAAAGACTGAGCAAATGAAGCAAATCTGACCCATAAGGATGAAAAACCAACCTTGTTGTTGAGTGTATGAGGTGAACAAACCACAACAATGGTACCGTTGAACAAAGAAAAGGTATCAGAAGTCAAGTGAGGAAGGTCGGAACATTTGGTGTCGGGATAACGATACCAGTAATCAAATGACTGGTGTCATCGAGTTGTTTGCTTAACTTAATGAAAACATAACAAGGCAAATGCGTTCTGGAGACAGATTGAAAGTGTAGATTGAAGGACAAGGTACAATTCTTGTTGAATGTAAAAATGGAGATCAGTTAGTGATTCAAGAAGTCTATTACATTCTAGAATTGCACAATAATATCTTGACGAAGGTTGGCTATGAAATTCAGTTGTGACAAGAACAACTGAAAATGTACAATGAACGTCGGCCGGTGATGAAGGTACAACGTTCACATAATAGGTTGTACAAGATTAATTTGAAAAATAGCAAAGCCAATTTGTTTGGTAACGAAAGGAGATAACGATGCGTTGATTTGGCACTCAAGATTGACTCATGTGAATTTCCATACCATTGGAGAAATAATAAAGATAAACTTGGTACGCGGGATGTTGGTTATAAAGCACTCAACACAGTTATGTGAAGGTTGCATGGTGGCAAAGCAAACCATAAAAGCATTCCCAAATGAAGCACAATTGAGAGCTAAAACGCCACTAGAGTTGATTTACGCGGATATTTGGGTCCAATCACATCCCAAACAGTCGGAGATAACCGCTACTTTTTTCTAGTTGTGGACATGTGGACGTTTTTTGCAGATACATGTGGGTCTATTTACTAAAGACTAAAAATCCTAATGTTCAAAAAATTCAAGGAGCTAGTCGAGAAACAAAGCCCCTTCCAGATCAAAACACTCCGAATAGATCGTGGAGGTGAATTCACATAAAAAACTTCAATGTATTTTGTGAATTGGAAGGAATTAAACAAAAATTAACGACACCCTACACACCACAGCAAAACGGTGTTTTAGAGCACCGGAAAAGATTTGTGCTTAGAGCAACAAGATGTCTACCGAAGACAATGAACATGCCTGAAATGTTTTGGGGTGAGGTTGTATGCCACGAGGTCTATATTATGAATCGTATGTGCACGAAGGATCTAAAGAACTCAACGCCATATGAAAAATGGAAGGATAGAAAGCTAACACTCCACCATTTAAAGGTGTTTGGTTGTGTGGCACATGTGAAAAGGCTCAATGGAATCATGAAACTCGATAATAGAAGTGAAGCCATAGTTTAGTTAGGAGTTGTGAAAGGAAGTAAGGCTTATCGCCTTTACAAGCCAAAGGAAAGATAAATTGTAGTGGGTCGTGATATAGAGTTCCATGAGAGTAGAATGTAGGCCTGGAACACACATGGTCCAAATGAAGCCCAAAAAGGCAAGGGTGGCACTTGTTCAAAATAGGCCCATGTACAAGTCAATGAAGAGCCCGGAAGCCCAGGTCATAGCCGTCACTCATGCAACGCTTCCTAAACTTCCCCCGATGATGACTTTCCATCACTGGTGGTTAATTCACCAATGATATCCAAAAACATGAATAATTCTTGATCTCCCCAAGATCACAAACAGCCAACAATCGGTCAATGGTGAAAGAATAGAAGATAGGTCTGATTTCGATCACACCCTTCCACAAGGATTCTGATCATTGGATGAAATTTATAATGAATCGGAGCCTATTGAAGGGGAAATTGATGAACTCTTGCTTATTGGAGATGAACCAAAGAGTTATAGCAAAAAAGCTAATGATCAAGAATGGAGGAAGCAATGAAATTGGAGTTAGAAGCAATTGAGCAGAACAATACCTAGACTCTAGTCGAATTACCGGCTAGACACAATAAGATAGGGCTGAAGTGGGTATTCAAATTGAAGACCAATGCAAAGGGAACAGTCACGAGGCATAAAGCTCGATTGGTTGCAAAAAGGTATGTTCAAAGAAAGGGAGTTGATTTGGAAGAGGCTTTCGCATTGGTGGCGAGGTTAGAAATTGTTCATTTGTTATTGTCCATATCAGCAAAAAAGGGATGGCTTGTTCGTTAACTTGATGTCAAATCAGCCTTCCTTAAAAGGCGATTTATAGAAAGAAGGGTATGTGTCATAACCGAAAGGTTTTATGAACGAGAAGAAGCAAGATCACATTTATAAGCCGAGAAAGGCTTTATACGGCTTGAGGCAAGCACCGAGGGCATGGGACTTTAAGCTTGATAAAACTCTAAATGAGATCGGTCCCCGTGAACAGGTTGTGTATAAGCTCCGAAGGGGAAAGTCAGAATTGATCGTACGTGTCTATGTCGATGATCTTATAGTAACTAGGGCAAGTTAGCTCAAGATAAAAGAATTCAAGGAACAAATGAAGAAAGTTTGTAAGATGACTGACTTGGGAAAATTAACGTACTATCTTGGAATAGAGGTCCAACAAAATGAAATGGGAATAACTCTTAAACAATCCGGACATGCTAAAAAGGTTTTGAAGTCGACTGGTAGGGGTGTGTGATCCTACTATATGGTGATCCTAAGCAAAAGCTGATTAGAGATAAAGAGGGAGAGCCAGTTGATTATACTATGTATCGATGACTAATAGGGGAGTCTTCGATACTTGCTTCGCACAAGACCTGACCTTAGCTATACTGTTGAAATAGTGAGAAGATACATGGAGAAACCAAAGGTATGTCATTTCTTGGTTGTGAAACAAATTCTCAGACAAGTAAAGGATATTGTTCAGTATGGGTTGAATTATAAAAGGGGAGGAGATGGAAAGTTAATCAGATATAGCGATAGTAGTTACTGGATGGACTTGGATGATCACAGAGGCACTACAAGAACTGTGTTTTACTACTCGAACAACCATGTTACTAGGTCCTCACAGAAGCAGTGAACTGCAGCTCTCTCCTATGAGGCAGAGTTTATGGTAGTATCGGCTGCAGCCTGCTAAACTCCGTGGCTGAGAAGTTTGTTTAGTGAGTTGACAAGTACAGAGGTTCAATATGTGAAGTTACTTGTGGATAATGAGTCAGCGATTGCTTTGATGAAGAACCCGGTCTTCCACGAACGGAGCAAACACATAGACATAAAGTTGGGAATGTATCAAAAGAAATATTATTAATATGTAACATATTAGTGGCAAACTACAAAGAGCTGATGTCTTAACCAAAGCACTATCTCGTGTCAAGTTCTGTGAAATGAGAACACTAGTAGGAGTGAAAGATGTGGGAGATGCAAGTCAACATTAAAGGGGATAGTGAAGATTAATGTTGCTTTGTCAACAAGTGGTGGAAGTTTCCCGGTAAACAGGGATATTTGTAGAATCAAGGTGTGTGGCCAACGTGGAGTGAACACATAGAGTTTTACATGGGTTGTGTTTATTTTCTTTAGAATAAATATGCAGTAGTAAGTAGATGAATGAATGCACTTTCAATTTCCCTGTGACAACTTTCGGTTTGTAATCTTTGAAGTTTAATAGAGAAGAAAATTGCTCCAAGTTGTTGTCTTTAATCCTCTGATCATACCAACATCTGGTCGGTCGTTGGTTTCCGGTAACTGGAACAGGGACAAAACAGTGATAGAGTAGATCAGGAGAAGAACGTGGTGAAGGGAACAGTGACGCTCAGCTCTGATACCATGAAAACATGCATGTATTATCTGAATGAGGACACCTCTATTTACAGAGCAATACCCTAAGATATTGAGCAATACCCTAAGAGACATTGTTTCTCTCATCTGTCTATATCCTGCAGCAATATTTAAAGGCAAAACAAGTGTAATTTTGCTAGACTAAATTTCTGAATTTGCTGGGGGATCATGCACCCAATATAACAAATAAAATTTTATATAGTTTCAGAGTTTTACCAATAATGAAAGAAGGCTTTAAGTTTTTACCTCCCGGCAACTACTTTTTGATATTACATCACCTGCAATGATGCAATGGCAACAACACTAGCCAACGGGTTTCCTCCTGGGTTACTATAGCAAATAAAGTGCAAGCTTGTTAACTATAACAAGATTAAAACAAATAGAAACCACAATTTCCTTCCTAAAATAGT
>CM046030.1:69731617-69918789 GCA_025215565.1 Flaveria ramosissima
TGTGTGTGAATTATGAAATTAAAAATACATAAAAGTTTTAAAGAACACAAAGGATTAAAAGGATACCACTTTGTACATCTGAAGAAAGACATCCAATATCAACACCCCCTGCATGCCCTGCCTGTACCATATAACATGTGTTTCTGAATCATAATAGAGAAGGAATACTAACTAAAAAGAAACAAGAATTAAAAATCATAAAATAACAACCATTCAAGCTGTAGTCATCGCTTGGACAAGAAAAGCTTCAACAGCCACAAGAATCAGATTACAAGTTTCAAACTTTAAAAAAAACTAGGTTTCAAACGGTTTTTGCACAGTCCATCTTTTTTGGTTATGAAAATCAGATTACAAGTTTCAAATACCATAGAATTAGTAATGTATGTGCTTTATATAACGCATAGATTATAAAAAACAAAGAATTTAAGTGATACCTAGACAAGAAAGAAGCTAGGGCGGATGAGAAGAACCTGTTGCCGTCGTATGCTGGTGGTGCAGTGGCACAAGAACGGATTGTAGGGCAGAGGATTGGAGGGGAAACACAGGAATATGAAGTGGTGGTTTACACTACAAGATTTTTGCCCTATCGCGACGACACATGTCGTCGCCATAGGTGTCAGTTGTCGTCGCCATAGCCTATGGCGACGACATGTCGTCGCGATAGGGGTAGTCGCCGTAGTTTCGTCGCAATAGGTTAAAATTAGTCGTCGAGGTAGACTTTGTCGCCATTGTCCCCTATCGCGACGACATGTCGTCGCGATAGGCTCGTCGCTATTAATATTTCCCCAATTTTTATTTAATTCAAAAATTAAAATAAAATATCTAATATGTGGCCCCTATGGCGACGACATGTCGTCGCCATAGGTTAATAATATAAAAATAGAATAAATTTAATTATTAAAATTATTTTCTAATTTAACCTATGGCGACGACATGTCGTCGCCATAGGGTTCCTGTTTAATAATTTAATTTTTAAATTTTGATTTTTCCAGGTTTTTTACCTAAATAATTTCCAAAAATCAGATACGCAGAAATAATACCTAAATAGTATCAATACTTAAACATAGAGCAAACAATTCTATTAAGTACATACCAACAACACAAAAGTATCAAACTAAACATATCTAAGTTTTACAACCATAACAAATTAACTTCCTAATTATCGTCATCTTCATCATCTTCGTCGTTATTGGGATTATGTTTTCTTCTTTCAAATTCATTCATCCTTTCTCTTGCATTTCTCGCATTTGTTGCTTTATTGCTTCCATTTCTTGTTTCGAATGTATGATGACCCGCTTGATTGTTCATAACGAGAGATATTTTTTACTTTTCGTCCAACACTCTCGTATGACCACGCCTTTCTCCTAATGCAAGCTCTAAACATTGCATCTCATTAACGGCCGACTCTCCGCCTCCATTTGCATTGGGCGTATTGATTTTCAATTTTCGCCTGCAATTTTAAAGAATCAATGAAAAGGTATTAAGATTTTTATTAAATTTCGACAGCATAACTGTAACAAAATGAAAAAAACCATCCAAAATCATAACTAAATATAACATAAAATTCCCAACTTTCAAGATATAAACACAACTTATCAAAACCAAACAGTTCTCAAATATGTATACATATAGATTATATTGGGTCAAGATCACCAAACATAATATATTAAATACATATGAATAAGCATCGTTGGAGGAAGTCTTACATCCACAACTACATGGTCAAGGTAGCCGGCTTCCAAGCCACTGCACTAGATGCACATGTAGTCATAGTAGATCCGGAAACGTGAAGATGAACTGATTCAAGGATTTCACCGGCGACTTGGAAGGTGGTAGTACTTGTAGGGGTGTGTGTATATATATATATGAAGGTGGTAGTACTGGTAGTACCCTCGTTCCGCTGAAGCCCTTGCTTCTTCATACGTTCCAGCCAACAACAACAAAGCTGCTGCGTTTCTTTCAGCAGCCAAGGCTGTTGCCCTCGATTTCCGCTTGTCCCTCGTTCTTTCCCCTACAGCCAAAAAGGGGCTGCTCTCCCCTTTCTCCAAAAAGACTCTCAAAACAATCTAACTATATCCATTTGAACCGTGACTTCCTAATTTCCTATCAAGATTAAACCCAACAATCTGTCTATATCCTACAACAATTTTTGATGGGCGAAACAAGTGTAATTTTTCTAGATTAAATTTCTGATTTTGCTGGGGGATCATGTAGCCAATATAACAAATTTTATGTAGTTTCAAAGTATTCCAATAATAAAAAAGACTTTAGGCTTTTACCTCTCGGCAAGTACTTTCTCATATTACATCACCTGCAATGATGCAATGGCAACAGCAGTACAGCACTATAGCCAACAGGTTTCCTCCTTGGGGTACTATAGATCAAATAAAGTGCCAACTTGTTAACTACCATGAATTAAAACAAATAGAAACCACAATTTTCTTGCTAAAATAGTGAAAAATTGAAAATGATAACTAGTGCTTGTGTACCTTCCATGCTCCCTTGGTTGTATGCAAAGCAAACCTCTCTGTCTGTATGAACTGTACCTAGCTATCACTCACTCCACAACCACTGCATTCCCTAATGTCTGAAACACTGAATAACTAATTGAAACGCCACATTGAATACAGATTATGTACATACATTTCATATCAGAGTGTACACCTTCCCGATCAGTGAAACTGTAAATTAGAACTTGAAAACACATAAAGGAGCTGAACTATATACCCCCATCCCCTCCCCCACCCCTCACCCTGTGGGATATGCTTAAATAGAAATCAGTTAGATGTTCTCCTTTAAGTTGATCAGATAACAAGGGTTAAAATCCAAGAAAGAACAACTGCTGTCGCCTGAAGTACAATTATTATAGTTTCAAAGTTTTACCAATAATAAAAAAGACTTTAGGCTTTTACCTCTCGGCAAGTTCTCATATTACATCACCTGGTGCATGGCAACAGCACAAGCCAAGGGGTTTCCTCTTGGGTTACTACAGATCAAATAAAGTGCAAGCTTGTTAACTTTTAACTATAATGAGATAAAACAAATAGAAATCATTATTTTGCTAAAAAAAAGTGAAATATTAAAAATGATAACTACTTATATGTGTACCTCCATGCTCCCCCGGTTGTATGCAAAGCAAAAACTTTGTCTGTAACGATTGTACTTACAGGTATCAGTCCACAGCCCATTGCATTCCCTAATATCTGAAACACTGGATAACTAATTGAAAATCCACATTGAATACAGTTTTATGTACATACATTTCAGATAGAATATTCAAAAGAGTTTCTTAAAAAGCAGCTTATCTCGAAAGTTAACTTTAAGTGGATCAGATAACAGAGGCCAAAATCCAAGAAAGCAACTGTTGTTGCCTGAAGTATGTTTTATAATAAAAACCCCAAAATTCATCATGTTTACCATCACGTCTATGATAAATACTGTTTATTTACTCTCTTTATTTAAGACTTGAAAATCTTGACTATTAAAAAGAAGTTAAAGCAAACCAAAATCCTAAAAAAATAAGCTATGTTTGAAGCGGTTTTGCGTAGTCCATATCTTGTAGTTATAAAATAAGATTATAATTTTCAAATACCTACAAAGTACTTACGTATGTAAGTGCTTTAAATAACGCATAAGTTAAAAGGACAAAGAATTCAAATGTTACCTGAATGACAAAGAAGCGAGGGCGGATGAGAAGAACCTGTTGCCGTCGTAAGGTGGTGGTGCAGTGGTAGAGGGAAGGGAAACAGAGGAATATGAAGTGGTTTAATTAGGGGAACATGCATCATTGGCGGAAGTGTTACATCCACAACTACAAAGTACTAGATAGCCAAATAATGCTATACACTCAATTGTAAACATGAAACTGAACTATCAGAAGGGAAATTCAACATGGCTAAAGCAGGTTGCCAACAAAAACAATGAAAAGTCAAACATTTGTGTGGAACTAAAGCATCGTGAAGTAGTAGAAAAACAAATCAAATCAGAAAAAAAACGAGCTTTGTTATTCCTCATGATATAGTAGATGTTAGTAACAACATTTTGTGTGTGAATTATGAAATACAAAATGCATAAAACAAGTTTTAAAGAACACAAAGGATTTAAAGGATACCTTTTTGTACATATGAAGAAAGACATCCAACATCATGCCCTGCTGCCTGTACCATATAATTTGTGTTTCTAACTCATAATAGAGAATCAGATTACAAGTTTCAACAGCCATGAGAATCAGATTACAAGTTTCAAAATCTTAAAAAAATAACCTAGATTTGAAGCGGTTTTTGCATAGTCCATCTTTTTGGTTATGAATATTAGATTACAAGTTTCAAAAACCATAAAATTAGTAATGTGTGTGCTTTAAATAACACATAGATTAAGGACAAAGAATTCAAGTGATACCTAAACGAGAAAGAAGCTAGGGCGGATGAAAAGAACATGTCGCCGTCGTATGGTGGTGGTGCCGTGGCAGAAGAACAGAGGATAGGAGGGGAAACAAAGGAATATGAAGTGGTGGTTTAGCTTCTGGTTCCACAGGGAATAGGCATCGTTGGCAGAAGTCTTACATCCACAACTCCATCTCCGGAAACGTGAAGATGCACCGATTCAGTGATTTCACCGGCGACTTGAAGGTGGTATTACTGGTAGGGGTGTGTATATATATGAAGGTGGTAGTACTGGTAGTACTCTCGTTTCGCTAAAGCCCTTGCTTCTTCATACGTTCCAGCCAACAACAACAAAGCTTCTGCGTTCCTTTTCCCCTCGGGGATAGCAGCCAAGGCTGTTGCCCTTGATTTCTCTGCTTGTACCTCGTTCTGTCCCCTACAGCCAAAAAGGGGCTGCTCCCCTTTCTCCAAAACAACTCTCAAAACAATCTGTCTATATCCATTTGACCCATGACTTCCTAATTTCCTATCAAGATTAAACCCAACAATTTGTCTATATCCTACAACAATTTTGATGGGTGAAACAAGTGTAATTTTGCTAGATTAAATTTCTGAATTGCTGGGGGATCATGTAGCCAATTTAACAAATTTTATATAGTTTCAAAGTTTTACCAATAATAAAAAAGACTTTAGGCTTTTACCTCTCAGCAAGTTTCTCATATTACATCACCTTGTGCAATAGCAACAACACCAGCCAACAGGTTTCCTCTTGGGTTACTACAGATCAAATAAAGTGCAAGCTTTTTAACTATCATGAGATTAAAACAAATAGAAATCATTATTTCCTTGCTAAAAGAAAGTGAAATAATTAAAAATGATAGCTAGTGCATGTGTACCTTCCATGCTCCCTTGGTTGTATGCAAAGCAAACTTCTTTGTCTGTATGAACTGTACCTACAGCTATAACTCCACAGCCCACTGCATTCCCAAATATCTGAAACACTAGATAACTAATTTAAAATCCACATTGAATACAGATTTATGTACATACATTTCAGATAAATTAACTTACAAGTTACAACCAACATCATAGTGTACACCTTCCCGATCAGTGAAACTGTAAATTAGAACTTGAAAACAGATAAAAGAGCTGAAGTGCTGAACTATATACCCCATCCCCTCCCCCACCGCTCACCCCTTGGGATAGGCTTAAATGGAAATCAGTTATATGCTCTCCTTTAAGTTGATTAGATAACAATGATTAAAATCCAAGAAAACAACTACTGTTGTCGCCTGAAGTACAATTATATAGTTTCAAAGTTTTACAAAATAAAAAAGAAAAATTTAGGCTTTAACCTCTCAGCAAGTTTCTCATATTACATCACCTGCAAGGACGCAATGGCAACAGCACTGGCCAATGTGTTTCCTCCTGGGTTACTATAGATCAAATGAAGTACAAGCTTGTTAACTATCATGAGATTAAAACAAATAGAAATCACTTTTTCCTTGCTAAAAGAAAGTAAATATAAAAAACGATAACTACTGCATGTGTACCTCCCATGCTCCCCTGGTTGTATGCAAAGCAAACAACTTTTTCTGTATGAACTGTACTTACTGCTATCACTCCACTGCCCATTGCATTCCATAATATCTGAAACTCTGGATAACTATGAAAATCCACATTGAATACAAATTTATGTACATACATTTCAGATAAATTAACCACTCTTAACTTATGTATATACTGATTACCTGCTCAATCAGTCAACTGTAAATTAGAACTTGAAAACAGATAAAGGAGTTCAACTAAATGCCACATCCATCCCCCACCCGTCATCCCTCGGTATAGGCACAACTAGAAACTAGTTATATCATATACGTTCTCCTTTTTCTGCATGCATCAAAGAAACTAAATATGAAGGTTCATATAATAAATGCTTAGACAAAGAAACTTAGAGGTGTTATATGTGTTGGTTCAGGCGCTTTAGAAACACACGATATGTACACACACAATGACTTGTTACCCAAAAAGTGTTCTTACTCTTTTGAATGATTTGATACGTAAGTTACAGTGGTTAACAAAACACAAACCTTGACTCGTTTATAAAGCCTAACAACCTACTAACAAACTCCGGTAACTTTAAAAATGCCTAAAGACTATGAGCCACAACACCCATTACTTGAACCACTATCTAATTTTAATAACCATTAAATAAATATGTCATATTAAAAACAATTAACTAACTTTTGACCCCGACCTGAACAAACTCAAATAATCCAACAATATGACCCATATCATGTCCCATACTGTTTATAATGCATATCAATGTCCCATATCATGTTAGTCACCTAACAAAACCAAATAGAAAAAGGTATTGAATGAAGGAAATAGAACCAAATCATCAATAAAGCAAATTACTAAATAGCCAAATAATGCTATACACCAAATTGTAAACATGAAATTAAATTACTAGACGGAAAATTCAACATGGCTAAAACAGGTGGCCAACAAAAACGATAAAAAATCAAAGATTTGTGTGCAAATGAAGCATCTTAGGTAGTACAAAAACAAATCAAATTAAGGAAAAAAATGAGCTTTGTTATTCCTCATGATATAGTAAATGTTAGTACCAAATGTATGTGTGTGAATTATGAAATATAAAATACATAAAACAAGTTTTAAAGAACACAAAGGATTTAAAGGATACCTTTTTGTACATATGAAGAAAGACGTCCAACATCAACGCCCCTTGCATGCCCTGCTGCTGCCTGTACTAACTAAAAAGAAACAAGAATTAAAAATCATAGAATAAACACCATTCAACCTGGTAGTCATCGCTTGGACAAGAAAAGCTTTAAACAGCCATGAGAAAAAATTGTTAAGGTATGCACAAAATAACAACTTAAAGCTAACTATCTTTGATTGGCTAATCAAATAACTGAAGTTTAGTTATTCAAGCAATAACTACCAAAACAAAGTAGCAACATCAATGTATAATTAAATCTGTAAGTCTGTAACTATACCTCAGGAAGCATTATCCAAATGCAGACAATCCAATGACTACATCAGGTTTTACTTCCTGAACTTGATAAATAATATCTAGTATTTGATCAATGAAAAGCAACTTAAAAGTTTAAAAAAAATGTATAAAATTGAGATTTGTAAACATACTACTTTGACAAGGCTTGGGGGCTATGATCTTTCTAGCAAACCATTTTGCATGGAAAAATATGTTAAAAATAGTTGAAAAACTACAAATCAAAATAAGAAGAAAATGTATTTTTCCATTTCTCCCAATATAGTCAGAGAATAATGCCAAGTAGCCACGTTGGTAGAAGCCTGAATTTATGAAAAAATTGTATACAAATTGAGATTTGTAAACATACCACTTTGACAAGGCTTGGTGGCTGACGTCTATGATCCTCCTAGCAAACCATTTTGCATGAAAAATTTGTTAAAAAGTTAAAAAAATTAGAAATCAAAATAAGAAGAAAATGTATTTTTCCATTTCTCACAATATAGTCAAAGAATAACGCCAAGTAGCTAGCCAAGTTGGTAGAAGCGTGAATTTATGAAAAAAATAACACAGCAGCATAAAACAAGTTGTAAGGTAACAAACAAAGGATTTAAATGGTACCTATTTGTTTACGGACGGAGAGAGCATCCAACATGAATATGCCTTGCATATTTAGAACATAGAAGTAACAGGAAAAAAGAGTTAAAATCTAAAAACTATCATCCGAATCACATCATATGTATTTATTAATCAAAACAGAGAAGAAACAAACAAAAGGAATTATAAATCTAAAAATTATCATCCCACCTGCTGTGAGTCAGCATTCCTTGAACTAGAATAATAGGAAAAGCTCGAGACTGCATGGTCATGAGAAAGAAATGTTAGAACATGAACAGAATATAACTTCAGGCTTATTTTAGTTAACTTAACTTCAGACTATTTTTTTAGTTAAAGAACCATCATTACCTTCTTTCTTGTACGCGAAAGTTACAGAAGTCAGCTTCTACCCACTCTTGGCACAATGATGCTAATGTACATACCACATTTACCATTTCAAACAAAAAGATAAAACACAAGACAAAACCAAACAATCTATTGGTTCACAGGGCTGGCCTAATAGAATTAACAATGGTGCATTGGGCTTAGGGGGTCCCAAAATTAAGGGCCCCATTTAAAAAATATATTTCCAAAACTCTAGATCGATTTCATCATTATGTTTACCATCGATAAATTAACATGGTCCAGTTACGTTTTATATTCAAAACTCCAGATTTCATCATGTTTCCCATCACGTCTATGATAAATACTGTTTATTAACTCTCTTTATTTAGGACTTAAAATCTTGACTATTACAAAGAACTTGAAGCAAACCAAACTCTTAAGAACATATGCTAGGTTTGAGGCGATTTTTGCAGAGTCCATCCTTTTTAGTTGTCAAAATCAGATTACAATTAAGTTTTAAATACCTACAACAAACTTACATAGGTATGTGTTTGAAATAACGCAAAAGTTGAAGTGTTACCTGAATGAGAAAGAAGCTAGGGCGAATGAGAAGGCGGCGTTGCGGTCGTAGGGTGGTGGCGCAGCAGCAGAAGAACTGACTCGTTATTGTGATGGGAGTCGTGGCGTTTCACGGCTAGGGCAGAGGATTGGAGGGGAAACAGAGGAATATGATCGAAGTGGCGGTTTAGCTTCTGGCTCCACAGGGAGTAGGCATCGAAACCCTAATTGTGATCAGATTACAAGTTTCAAATACCTACAACAAACTTACGTATGTATGTGCTTTAAAAACGCATAGATTAAGGACAAATAAATCAATAGTTACCTAAATCAAAGTGGCAGAGGAACTGACTCGTTACTAATTGTGATCGGAGTCGGTTGCTGGTGGTTCACGGCTGCTGGAATAATAAATGAAGTGGTGTAAATTAGAACTTGAAAACAGAAAGAAGCTGAATTATATACCCCCATCCCCTCCCCCACCCCTAACCCCTTGGTATACATAGACTTAAATAGAAATCAGTTATATGTTCTCCTTTAAGTTGATCAGGTAACAATGGTTAAAATCCAAGAAAGCAACTACTGTTGTCGCCTGAAGTACAATTTATATAGGTTCAAAGTTTTACCAATAATAAGAAGACTTTAGGCTTTTACCTCTAAGCAATTTTCTCATATTACATCACCTGGTGCATAACAACAGCACTAGCCAACGGGTTTCCTCTTGAGTTGCTACAGATCATGAGATTAAAACAAATATAAATCATTATTTCCTTGCTAAAAGAAAGTGAAATATTAAAAATGATAACTACTTCATCTGTACCTCGTACATCCCATTCTCTCCCGGTTGTATGAAAAGCAAGCTTCTTTGTCTGTAACAATTGTACTTACCCAGGTATCAGTCCACAGCCCATTGCATTCCCTAATATGTGAAACACTGGATAACTAATTGAAAATCCACATTGCATACAGTTTAATGTACATACATTTCAGATAAATTAACTTACAAGTTACAACAAACATCAGAGCGTACACCTTCCCATCAGTCAACTGTAAATTAGAACATGAAAAAGATTAAGGAGTTCAACTAAATGCCCCATCCCCCCACCCCACCTCATCCCTCGGTATAGGCACAAATAGAACCTGTTAAATCATATATGTTCTCCTTTTTCTGCATGCATCAAAGAAACTAAATATGATAAATACTGTTTATTCACTCTCTTTATTTAAGACTTAAAATCTTGACTATTACAAAGAACTTGAAGCAAACCAAAATCTTGAGAAAAAAAAAAGCTAGGTTTGAAGAGGTACGCACACCTTCCCGATAAGTGAAACTGTAAATTAGAAGTTGAAAACAGATAAAGGAGTTAAAACTGATCACCCCATCCCCTTCTCCACCCCTCATCCCTTGGTACAGGCTTAAACAGAATCAGTTATTGTTCTCCTTTATGTTGATTACGTAACAATGGGTAAAATCAAGAAAGAACTTGAAGCAAACCAAAATCTTGAAAAAATAAGCTGGGAACTGACTCGTTACTAATTGTGATCACATTACAAGTTTCAAATACCTACAACAAACTTACGTATGTATGTGCTTTAAAGAACACATAGATTAAGAAAATAAAATCAATAGTTACCTAAAGCAAAGTGGCAGAGGAACTGACTCGTTACTAGTTGTGATCGGAGTCGGTTGCTGGTGGTTCACGCCTGCTGGAATAATAAATGAAGTGGTGTATATTAGAACTTGAAAACAGATAAAGAAGCTGAATTATATACCCCATCCCCTCCCCCACCCCTCACCCCTTGGTATACATAAACTTAAATAGAAATCAGTTGTATGTTCTCCTTTAAGTTGATCAGGTAACAATGGTTAAAATCCAAGAAAGCAACTACTGTTGTCGCCTGAAGTACAATTTATATAGGTTCAAAGTTTTACCAATAATAAGAAGACTTTAGGCTTTTACCTCTCGGCAAGTTTCTCATATTACATCACCTAGTGCAATGACAACAGCACTAGCCAGCAGGTTTCCTCTTGGGTTACTACAGATCATGAGATTAAAACAAATATAAATCATTATTTCCTTGCTAAAAGGAAGTGAAAATATTAAAAATGATAACCACTTCATTTGTACCTCCCATGCTCTCCCGGTTGTATGAAGAGCAAACATCTTTGTCTGTAACATATGTACTTACCCAGGTATCAGTCCACAGCCCATTGCATTCCCTAATATCTGAAACACCGGATAACTAATTGAAAATCCACATTGAAAATCCATATAGTCCACAGCCCTGCGCCCCTGCAGCCAAGGGCTACTTCCTCTTTCAAAAATCGACTCTCAAAACAGATTTCTTTTCTAACCTTGCGCTCTGATACCAAATGTTGGTTTCAAGGCCAAGATCATACTTAACTCTTGCTTTAACTTGCTCATATCATTCATACTTCAAAGACACACATAAATAGGCAAACATGAGTTAGTGCTCCTACTAAATAGGCTCACTGCTTAACACCCCGGGCCACTACTTTACTTCTTAGACTCTTTCAAAACAAAACTTGTTTTCATAATTTAAGCAAAACACATGACTCAAATATTAGACCCGTGACCCGACTTGACCTAACTTGAACCGATCAAGATTAACCCAACATTTTGGTTATGAAAATCAGATTACAAGTTTCAAACACCATAAAAATTAGTATGTGTGTGCTTTAAATAATGCAAAGATAAGGACATAGAATTCAAGTGATACCTAAACCAGAAAGAAGCTAGGGCGGATGAGAAGAACCTGTTTCCGTCGATGGTGGTGGTGCAGTGGCAGAAGAACGGATTGTAGGGCAGAGTATTGGAGGGGAAACAGAGGAATATGAAGTGGTGGATTGTAGGGCAGAAGAACCTGTTACCACCTGCAATGATGCAATGGCAACAGCACTAGCCAACAGGTTTCATCCTTGGGGTACTATAGATCAAATAAAGTGCAAGCTTGTTAGAAAACATAAAATTAAAACAAACAGAAACCAAAATTTTCTTGCTAAAATAGTGAAAACATTACAAAATGATAACTAGTGCAAGTGTACCTTCCATGCTCCACTCGTTGTATGCAAAGCAAACACCTTTGTCAGTATGAACTGTGCCTACAGCTATCACTCCACAGCCCACTGCATTCCCTAATTCTGAAACACTGGATAACTAATTGAAAATCCACATTGAATACATATTTATGTACATACATTTCAGATAAAATAACTTACAAGTTACAACCAATATCAGAGCGTACACCTTCCCGATCAGTGAAACTGTAATATAGAACTTGAAAACAGATAAAGGAGCTGAATTATATACCCCCATCCCCTCCCCCATCCCCCCACCCCTAACCCCTTGGTATACATAGACTTAAATAGAAATCAGTATATGTTCTCCTTTAAGTTGATCAGGTAACAATGGTTAAAATCCAAGAAAGCAACTACTGTTGTCGCCTGAAGTACAATTTATATAGGTTCAAAGTTTTACCAATAATAAGAAGAATTTAGGCTTTTACCTCTAGACAAGTTTCTCATATTACATCACCTGGTGCAATGACAACAGCACTAGCCAACGGGTTTCCTCTTGAGTTACTACAGATCATGAGATTAAAACAAATATAAATCATTATTTCCTTGCTAAAAGAAAGTGAAAATATTAAAAATGATAACTACTTCATCTGTACCTCCCATGCTCTCCTGGTTGTTTGAAAAGCAAACATCTTTATCTGTAACGATTGTACTTACCCAGGTATCAGTCCACAGCCCATTGCATTCCCTAATATCTGAAACACTGGATAACTAATTGAAAATCCACATTGCATACAGTTTAATGTACATACATTTCAGATAAATTAACTTACAAGTTACAACAAACATCAGAGCGTACACCTTCCCAATCAGTCAACTGTAAATTAGAACTTGAAAAAAGATTAAGGAGTTCAACCAAAAGCCCCATCCATCCCCCACCCCTCATCCCTCGGTATAGGCACAAATAGAAACCAGTTATATCATATATGTTCTCCTTTTTCTGCATGCATCAAAGAAACTAAATATGATAAACACTGTTTATTCACTCTCTTTATTTAAGACTTAAAATCTTGACTATTACAAAGAACTTGAAGCAAACCAAAATGTTAAGAACATAAGCAAGATTTGTGACGACTTTTGCAGAGTCCATCCTTTTTAGTTGTGAAAATCAGATTACAATTAAGTTTGAAATACCTACAGCAAACTTACGTACGTATGTGTTTGAAATAACGCAAAAGTTAAAAGGCAATAAAAAATTGAACTGTTACCTGAATGGCAAAGAAGCAGTGGTGGCAGAAGAAGTGAGTCGTTATTATTGTGATTGGAGTCGTGGTGTTTCACGGCTAGGGCAGAGGATTTGAGGGGAAACAGAGGAATATGATCGAAGTCTATTTGGTTGATCTCTTTGTTCTGGACGTCCATTTCTCCCCTCCGATCGACATCAAACAACAACAACAACAAGTCTCTTAATTCTCAAGTAATCAACTAGGTCTTTCAAATCGGCAACCGCGTTCTTATAAATCAAAACTCACAAAAATCAATTAGTTAAAACTTGAATAACAACAAACGAACAAACAAATTAATAAAAAATGATGAAAACAAAAACGAGTAACCTGATTAACGTGTGGAATGGAGTTGCAGAGGACAATGTTGTTGTTGTTGTTTGACAAAACAATCGGTCCTCGTCCTCCCATGGCAACTTCTTCGCATCTTCTCCTCTCCCGATCGACATAAAAAAGCAACAGATTAAAAATGGATGAATGAAGGGGGAAAAACCCCTAAAAACAGGTCGAAAGTGACTAACCAGGGATGGAATGGCAAGTGTTGTGATAGATCCTCCGAATGCGACACTTGATTAGTGATATTTCTTCACAAAATGAACGATTACATCTGTAACGTGTGGTGTTTGTGTGTGTGAGATATTGAAGAAGATGAAGAAGAAGAGAAGAAGAAGAGAGGGGAGACTGAAGAGGTTTTGGGGAATGTGAGGTTTTGGGTGTGTATTTGTATTTCTATTTGTGTATTTGTATTTGTGGGACCAGTAGAATCTCGAGAAATCATGAGGTCAAGATACGCGCGTATCACAGCGTATTTTATGCTAAAAAAATCATGAGGTCTATATACTAATCATATATGTTATAAAAGTTATACTAATAATAATAAATAAAAAATTGATGTTGTTATACATACCTTCATCTGACATATTTATACTTGTTATACACTCTCCTTATAAATATAATTTTTTTTCTTTCTTACGTCTTTTATCATTATTTTTTAACAATGATTTACTTATTAACATCTTGCAACACAATTGTGACGCATATAGTGCAAACTATATTTTAATTAAACTCTGCGTAACGAATGTGTAGCAAAGCATAAATAATTTATAAATAATATATTTTTTACATTGTTATTATTTTTATATATTGATATAAGTTAAGAAAAATGTGTTTTTCTACAAATTTACTTTGGATCCTATTTTTTAAGTTCTAATCGGTGAAGTTTGATTATAATCATATAAAAGACAATTTTTTATTTGCTCCTAACTTTCTTATTGTCATGATGTAATCAGACATTTAGTGAACTTAGCTATTACAAGGAAAAAGCTTGCAAAAAGATTGTATTCAACTCTGAAAGAATTTGATGTTAGTTTATTTTTTTTATTGGGTTCTTATCAAGTTGATTAATAACTGTATTCTTAGTAAGTTAAATTCCTACTTCATGAGTTTAGAACAAAATGGGTCAAGTTGGGTTCACTTTTTGAATCACCACAAATTAATGTTTAAAAAGCACAATCATTAAAATAGTGTTCTAAATCCGTATAATAAGATTTACGATGTTTTACCAATTTGGGTGGTTCTATTATGTAGCTTTCCCTAATAAGACTGGTTTGAGATACAAGACAACCCAAATTAGCCCATTCATATATGTTTCGATTTTATAGCAGATACAAAGTCAACTCTTTACTGCTTAAATTAGGTTGGATGTATTTACAAATTGATAATAATGTCGTGAACTATTGTAATTTTGATGTCCGGAGTTGCGTATGGATGTTGCATTATCATCTTAATGTATATATAGCATATTTTAACTTTTGACTTCAAGACTTCAAATTGCCATCTTCAAATTATCTCATTGTTGCAATGAGGATATGTTAAATGAGGTTATGTGAATTAGTTATATAGTTTAAAGCATTTTAGTCCGTGTAACTTATATTTTGAACACAATTTCATTTTGCTTGGATTTTAATCCTTCTCACATGTAAACTGTAGTTTGTAATCCGTGACGTTGTGCTACTTAAAAACTCCATTTCTGATTGGTATGTTTCAGCACTGAATGTAATTAACATTTTAGCAATAAGAACAAAGGTTGGTTGTGAAGCCTCGAGTGAAGAGCTGTGTGGCTAAAGCAAACTCATAGCAAAAAAAAGGTATGAGGTTTTATTTTCAAATGCCAATTCTTTATTTTTTTTTAGCTTATGAATTTACTTATTATTTTTACTTTTTGTTGTTGCAGGAGGTTTTTAGAGAAGATATGCTGAAGAGACATACTGAGAACCTCCAAAAAAGATGTCAAGTCTACCTTTAAAAGACCGTTGTATTCTTTTTCTTCTTATTTTAGAAAATAATTGCTATAAAGGTAGAAGTTTGGACTCTTGTGGGAAGATCACTAAACTTACATCTTCAAACATTTACTTAGAATAATAATCATATATATTGTTAATTTATTATTTTTTAATATTATGGCTTTGCTTATATTCAAAATTCACAGGAAGTAGAGGCTAAACAGGCAATAGTAGAAGAAAAAAAGCGTTCAGTTAGCAAACAATTATCAGATTCAAAATTCACAGGAAGTAGAGGCTAAAAAAAGCGTTCAGGAAGTAGAGACTCTTGTGCGAAGATCACTAAACTCTGCGTAACGAATGTGTAGCAAAGCATGAATAATTTATAAATAATATATTTTTTACATTGTTATTATTTTTATATATTGATATAAGTTAAGAAAAATGTGTTTTTCTACAATTTTACTTTGGATCCTATTTTTTAAGTTCTAATCGGTGAAGTTTGATTATAATCATATAAAAGACAATTTTTTATTTGCTCCCAACTTTCTTATTGTCATTATGTAATCAAACATGTAGTGAACTTAGCTATTACAAAGAAAAAGCTTGCAAAAGGATTGTAATCAGACATGTAGTGAACTTAAGCCAATGTTTTTTTTTTTTGAAATCTCTTACAACAACTTCTTTTGCTTTTAATCTGAAGTGATAGACTTGATTGTTTTGTTATTGTAGGTAGTATTTGTTGCAATTCTTGTTTACATTAGTTTTTATATATTTTAAAGACTATAAAATTATTGCTTTTTAGAATAAAGAGTTTGGCTGAAGTTGTAGAATTTTTTTTACTTGGATTCCTAATATTAGACTGTGGGTGGTTTTGGCAACATATTATTTCCAAAAGGGTCTAAATAGGCATGCATAGAAATAAAGAAACAATTGTACGGGTTACATTGGGCTGCAGAAAATAATGTTAGCGGGTCAGAATGGGTGGTAACAAAAGATCACGAGTCATTGGCTTTAGGTTACTCATAGTCTATCACCCGACGTACCGACCTAGAAGAACGTTTCGCGAATGAGGTTTCATCCTTCAAGCTCCATTCTCTCTTAGTTTCATTCACGAAACGATTTTCCTTCTTCCTTGAATCGTCTCCTTGCTTGCGAAGTCCTAAATCAGTCTATCACCATGAAAGGCGGTCATTTATAATTGCCCGGTCGTCATTTTGGTTAGAACTCGATTTGACCCGTACTCATTATGGTTAGAACCCGTTTTGGCCCATACTTATTTTGAAAAGATGTAAAAATACACTTTTTAGAATTGACCCGTTCTGACCCGTACTCATTTTGGTTAGAAACCATTCTGACCCGAACCAATATAACCCATTACTTGAAACAACCTGTCTTGACCCGAGCTCATCCTGACTCGAACCCATCTTGACCCGTTATCCTGCCCAACCCAACCCGCCCATTTTGCAAGGCATAGTAATTAGTAACCAACTTTACACTTAAGATTTGAGATCTTATGTTAGTGTGCCAGATATTCTAAATTACATGATCATAAAACCTATTAAATTATAAATTATATTTTATTAAAGGTACGCTTCATAGGTTATTTTAATAAGTAAATGATTCGAGCAAGTCAAGTGGTCAACTAAGTAAATGTTGCTCATAGGGCATTTACATGTCTAAAACCTATTAAATCATTTTTATTAAAGATGGTTATTTATGTAACTAGATTTTTCCTTGTCACATCTCGGCGGAAGCGTGAAATGCTTGGGTGTGACTAACTTGTTCAGAACATATTGATTAAATAAATATAAAGATATCAATACACTTTTAGACATAACCTTTAAACATAAACATTAGAATATAATAGTTCGGGTTACATTAATGTCAGTTCACAAAAATTTATTATAACCCTATTTCAAAACATGCTAATTTAACTGCTACATCTTCAGTAACTATAGAAGTGAGCATCCACCGCCAAGCTAAAATCGTACAGATTTACAGTTAAATTCACACAAACTTTCTCTATAACTTCACCCCAGCCATCATACACATCAAATGAGAATATTATACTGTTAGACATGTTGAATACCTGAAAAAACATACTCAAAATAATCAACATAAAGTTAGTGAGATCATAGGTTTAACTTCAGAACAAAATACATATATTGATGCAACATAGATAAGTTTACACAACCAAACCTACTTATAAGTCAGGTGATTCATAACTGTCACAAATATAAATCACAAAATCAGATAATATAGCATCACAACACTCATCCTGTTGGTGCAGGAAATATTTTCCTACGTTATTATCAAGCGGTTCCTCATCCGAATTAATAATTGTAACATAATTATAGCAAATCTTAAAAATCTTATATATGCATATATATATATATATACACATATACATACATATACATATACATACATATACATATATACATACATATACATATATACATACATATACATATATACATACATATACATATATACATACATATACATATATACATACATATACATATATACATACATATACATATATACATACATATATATATGTATGTATGTATATGTATGTATATGTATGTATGTATATGTATGTATATGTATGTATATGTATGTATGTATATGTATGTATATGTATGTATGTATATGTATGTATATGTATGTGTATATGTATATATGTGTATATGTGTGTATATATATATGTATATGTGTGCGTGTGTGTATATATATATATATATATATATATATATATATATATATATATATATATATATATATATATATATATATATGCATCAATCGCATAACAGTATGCTTTTTTTCTCAAATATTTATAAATATAAAATAGGACTATAAATCTCACCTCTTATTCCAGCAGGTACCCTATAAAAACATTTATAGATTAGAAATAAATATTATTTCTTTAAAATTTTAAGCATCTCAAATTACAAAAATCAAAACAGAAGTTATAGTTACCTATTTGTCACGAAATTTTTATAGAAGAAACATACAAAAATCTATTTTAATATGTAAAAGTTTCATATATCAACTAGTTACATTTTATTTTCTAAAATTTTTACAATATTTATATAAATTAGCAAAAATACATACGGGGTCTTAAAATTCACCAAAATTTATCAGAATCTATATTTTAAAATCCATATTATCTCACAAATTTCCAGGGTATTAATTCATAACAGAATCCTTTTTATGATTTTTACCATTTTGACAATAATCAATAAAAATAGCAGAACATCTGTAAAAATTCCCAAATTTATACAAACTGTTCTAATCAAGATATAACATCTTGTATAAATTTTTCATGATTTATCTTATAGTTTAGATATTTTTCCCGATTTTTGAATTACAGATTCTTCTAATCAAGATATAACATCTTATATTTTTCCCGAGAGGAGGGTTGATGATCTTGGAGGCCGGTGGGTGATTGAGCTGTGGTGGTTTATGGTGGTTCACGGTGGTGGTGTTTGTGGTTAACAACCGAGAGGAAAAAGGTGGAAATGGGCTTGATGAAATAATGGTTGCGGGTGTGTGGTTTCCATGGTGGCCGAGAGTTTACAATGTAGTGGAGGGTGAAATCATTAGGTCTAGGAGCTAGGGAATGAGGTGGTGTGTTTAGGGTACCTTAGTGATCTACTTAGGAGAGGTGGCAAGTCTTAGAGGAAGCTTAGTGTATAGGTGTTGCTAGGTGGCGGGTTATGTGGCTTGGTGGGTGTATGTCCGATTAAGGGTGGGTTTCGGGAGTTAATGGTTTAGCTTAGTGGTTAATCAGATGCCTTAGATGAGCTAAGGGTGATTGCTTAAGCGGGTGTTTACGTGACTTAAGTTTTTGGTTAACTTTAGTTTTGCTAAAAGATTTCTTGATATAATCTTGTTTGGTGATATTTGATTAAGTTTCCAATATATTACACATAGTTAAAGCATCTAACATCAAGCTAACAAATCACTTAACGTTATGATTGATAGCTAACACATATGGTTCAAGTATCACAAGTTCACTAGTTAAAGCATCTAACATCAAGCTAACAAATCACTTAACGTTATCACAAGTTCTTACTACGCCCTTCCTCGTATCTGAGTGCCTAGGATGTTTACTGATCCCTCCACAGCAGCCCAAGCTCAAGGTACCCTGTCAAAAAGCCTCATCTGTTCACTTGCCTGAGAACATATGATAATTGTCAAATGATCACACCAGCATATTTAGCTAAACAAGAACCCTATAAAAATATGTAGCTAAACAAGAAACTGGTAAAAAACTGGTAGATGAAGTCACCCAAAGTGAATTGAAGCACATATTTCAACCATAGTTGTTAAAGGCGCGAGGCACACTCTAGGCGATTTGTTGGGACTATGGCCTAAGCGAAAAGCGCAAAAAAGCGCGGGACTAAAAAAACTCACTAAAACAAAAACAATTTTATGCAATGATGAAAACATAACAGGGCAGGTGCGTTTTGGAGACGGATTGAAGTGCAAATTAAAGGACGAGGTACAATTATGGTTGAATGTAAAAATGATCAATTAGTGATTCAAGAAGTCTATTACATTCTAGCATTGCATAGTAATATCTTGACGAAGGTTGGCTGTGAAATTCAGTTGCGACAAGAACAGCCAAAGATGTACAATGAACTTTGGCTTGTGACGAAGGTACAACGTTCACATAATAGGTTGTACAAGATTAATTTGAAAATGGCAAAGCCAATTTGTTTGGTAACGAAAGGAGATAATGAGGCGTTGATTTGGCACTCAAGATTGACTCATGTGAATTTCCATACCATTGAAGAAATGATAAAGATAGACTTGGTACGCGCGATGGTTGTTATAAAGCACTCAACATAGTTATGTGAAGGCTGTATGGTGGCAATGCAAATCAAAAAAAGCATTCCCAAATGAAGCACAATCGAGAGCTAAAAAGCCTATAGAGACCATGGGTAACCGCTACTTTCTTCTAGTTGTGGACAGGTGGACGTTTTTTGCAGATACATGTGGGTCTATTTACTAAAGACCAAAGATGAGGCGTTCCTACACACCACAACAATTAAAGACACCCTACACACCACAACAAAACGGTGAATTCACATAGATCGTGGAAGGCTCTAAAGAACTCAACGCCATATGAAAAATGAAAGAATAGAAAGCCAACACTCCTCCATCTAAATGTTTTTGCCAGTGTGGCACATGTGAAAAGGCTTAACGGAATCAAGAAACTCGATGATAGAATTGAAGCCATGGTTTATTTGGGAGTTGAGAAAGGAAGTAAGGCTTATCGCCTTTACAATCCAAAGGAAAGAAAGATTGTAGTGGGTCATGATATAGAGTTCCAAAGATTGTAGTGGGTCATGATATAGAGTTCCAGGAGGTCTGGAACACACATGGTCCAAATGAAGCCCAAGATAGCAAGGGTGGCACTTGTTTAAAATGGGCCCGTTTACAAGTCAATGAAGAGCCTGGAAGCCCAGGTCATAACCGTCACTCATGCAACACTTCCTAAACTTCCCCCGATGATGACTTTCCATCACTGGTGGTTAATTCATCAATGATATCCAAAAATATGAATAATTCTCGATCTCACCAGGAACACAAACACCCAACAATCGGTCAATAGTGAAAGAACAAGAGAAAGGTCTGATTTCGATCAAACCCCTCCACAAGGATTTTGATCATTGGATGAAATTTATAATAAATCGGAGCCTATTGAAGGGGAAATTGATGAACTCTTGCTAATTGGAGATGAACCAAAGAGTTATAGCGAAACAGCTAATGATCAAGAATGGAGGAAAGCAATTAAATTGGAGTTAGAAGCAATTGATCAGAACAATACCCGGACCCTAGTTGAATTACCGGCTACACACAAGGCGATTGGGCTGAAGTGGGTATTCAAATTGAAGACCAATGCAAAGGGAACAGTCACGAGGCATAAAGCCCGATTGGTTGCAAAAGGGTATGTTCAAAGAAAAGGAGTTGATTTCGAGGAGGCTTTCGCATTGGTGGCAAGGTTAAAAATTGTTCGTTTGTTATTGTCCATATCATCAAAAGAAGGATGGCTTGTTCATCAAGTTGATGGCAAGTCAGCCTTCCTTAATGGAGATTTGCAGAAGGAAGGGAATGTGTCACAACCGAAAGGTTTTATGAACGAGAAGAAACGAGATCATGTTTATAAGCTGATAAAGGCTTTATACGGCTTGAGGCAAGCACCGAGGGCATGAGACTTTAAGCTTGATAAAACTCTAAAGGAGTTGGGTCTGGAAAAGTGTCCCCGTGAACAGGCTGTGTACAAGCTCCGAAGGGGGGAATCGGAATTAATCGTACGTGTCTATGTCGATGATCTTATAGTAACTAGGGCAAGTGAGCTCAAGATAAAAGAATTCAAGGAACAAATGAAGAAAGTTTTTAAGATGACCGACTTGGGAAAACTCACATACTATCTTGGAACAGAGGTCTATCAAAATGAAAAAGGAATCACTGTTAAACAATCTAAATATGCTAAAAAGGTTTTGAAGTCGGCTGGTAGGGGGTGTGATCCTACTATATGGTGATCCTAAGCAGAAGCTGATTAAAGATGAAGAAGGAGAGTCAGTTGAATCTACTATGTATCGACGACTAATAGGGAGTCTTCGATACATGCTTCGCACAAGACTTGACCTTAGCTATTCTATTGAAATAGTGAGATGATACATGGAGAAGCCAAAGGTATGTCATTTCTTGGTTGTGAAACAAATTCTTAGATATGTAAAAGGTACTGTTGAATATGGGTTGAATTATAAAAGGGGAGGAGATGGAAAGTTATTCGGATATAGCGATAGTAGTTACAGGATGGACTTGGTTGATCACAGAGGCACTACAAGGACTATGTTTTACCACTCGCACAACCCTGTTACTTGGTCCTCACAAAAGCAGCGAACTGTAGCAAACTCTTTGGATGAGAAGTTTGTTTAGTGAGTTGACAAGTACAGAGGTTCAATATGTGGATAATGAGTCAGCGATTGCTTTGATGAAGAACCCGGTCTTCCACGAACAGTGCAAACACATAGCCATAAAGTTGGGAATGTATCAAAAGAAATCTGATTAATATGGAACATATTAGTGGCAAACTACAAAGAGCTGATGTCTTAACCAAAGCACTGTCTCATGTCAAATTCTGTGAAATGAGAGCACTACTAGGAGTGAAAGATATGGGAGATACAAGTCAACATTAAAGGGGAGAGTGAAGATTAATGTTGCTTTGTCAACAAGTGGTGGAAGTGACTCGCTAAACGTGGATATTTGTGGAATCAAGGTGTGTGGCGAACGTGGAGTTAACACACAGAGTTTTACATGGGTTGTTAGTTGAATTAGTAGTTTATTTTCTTTAGAATATATATGCAGTAGTAAGTAGATGAATGAATGTACTTTCAATTTCCTTGAGACGATTTCCAGTTTGTAATCTTTAATCCTCTGATCATACCAACACAGATTTGGTCGGTAGGTTTCCGGTAACTGGAACAGGGACAGAAGAGTGACAGAGTAGATCAGGAGAAGAACGTGGTGACGGAACAATGACGGAGCGAAAACAGGTTCAGGTATTAATTCTTAGCTCTGATACCATGAAGACATGTATGTATTATCTGAATTTACAGAGCAATAACCTAAGAGAATGGGCCATGGGCCAATACTACTAACTACACCTAAACTACTAACATATTTACATTTAACAAAACATAACCATAAGAAAGAGACATATTGTTTCTCTCATCTGTCTATATCTTGCAACAATATTTAATAGGCAAAACAAGTGTACTTTTGTTAGATTAAATTTCTGAATTTGCTGGGGGATCATGTAGCCAATATAACAAAAAAAAATTTATATAGTTTCAAAGTTTTACCAATAATAAAGAAAACTTTAGGCTTTTACCTCTCGGCAAGTACTTTCTGATATTACATCACCTGCAATGATGCGATGGCAACAGCGCTAGCCAATGGCTTTCCTCCTGGGTTACTATAGATCAAATAAAGTGCAAGCTTGTTAACTATCACAAGATTAAAACAAAAAGAAACCACAATTTCCTTGCTAAAATAGTTAAAACATCGAAAATGATAACTAGTGCATGTGTACCTTCCACGCTCCTCTGGTTGTATGCAAAGGAAACATCTTTGTCTGTAACAAATTTACTTAGAGGTATCAGTCCACAGCCCATTGCATTCCCTGATATCTAAAAACACTGGATAACTAATTGAAAATCCACATTGAATATTGTTTAATGTACATACATTTCAGATAAATTAACTTACAACATCATTAGAGCGTTGCACCTTCCTGATCATTGAAACTGTAAGTTAGAAGTTGAAAACAGATAACACATTAATTTATAGAGAAAAAAGCATTAATAGAACCTTCAAAAAGTCAAACTTTGTCAGTTTGAAATTTGTCTGTAACAATTGTACTTACAGGTGTCAGTCCATAGCCCATTGCACTCCCTAATATCTGAAACAAAACACTAGATAACTAATTAAAAATCCACATTGAATACAGATTTATGTACATACATTTCAGATAAGTTAACTAACTTACAACAACATCAGAGCGTACACCTTCCTGATCAGTCAAACTACTGTAAATTAGAAGTTGAAAACAGATACAAGAGTTGAACTAAATACCCCCATCCCCTCCCCCATCCCTTAACCCTTGGTATATATAGGCTTAAATGGAAATCAGTTATATGTTCTCCTTTAAGTGGATCAGATAACAATGACCAAAATCCAACAAACTTACGTATGTATGTGCTTTATAAAACGCGTAGATTAAGAACAAATAAATCAACGGTTACCTAAATCAAAATGGCAGAGGAACTGATGCATTACTAAATAAGCTAGGTTTGAAGCGGTTTCTGCATATTTCATATTTTTTTGTTATGAAATCAAATTACAATTAAGTTTCAAATACCTACGAACTTAGGTATGTATTAATTTGTGATAAATAACACATAGATTAAGGACAAATAAACAAATGGTTACCTAAATCAAAGTGGCAGAGGACTAGCCTGCGGGTTTCCTCCTGGGTTACTATAGATCAAATTAAGTGCAAGCTTGTTAACTATCATGAGATTAAAACAAATAAAAACCACAATTTCCTTCCTAAAAGAAAGTGAAAAAATTAAACAAATGGTGACTACTTGTATACCACCCATGTTCCCCTGGTTGCAAAGCATATATAACATCTTTGCCTGTATGACTTGTACTTACTGTTATCACTCCACGACCCATTACATTCCCTAATGTCTGAAACCCTTGATAACTAATTGAAATCCACATTGAATACAGATTCAGTACATATCAGATATAATAACTTACATGTTACAACAACATCAGAGCGTACGCACACCTTCCCGATCAGTGAAACTGTAAATTAGAAGTTGAAAACAGATAAAGGAGTTAAACTAATCACCCCATCCCCTTCTCCACCCCTCACCCCTTGGTACGGGCTTAAATAGAAATCAGTTATATGTTCTCCTTTAAGTTAATTAAGAAACAATGGGTAAAATCAAAGAAACAACTTGAAGCAAACCAAAATCTTGAAAAAAATAAGCTAGGAACTGACTCGTTACTAATTGTGATCAGATTACAAGTTTCAAATACCTACAACAAACTTACATATGTATGTGCTTTAAAAACGCATAGATTAAGGACAAATAAATCAATAGTTACCTAAATCAAAGTAGCAGAGGAACTGACTCGTTACTAATTGTGATCGGAGTTGGTTGCTGCTGGTTCAAGGCTGCTGGAATAATAAATGAAGTGGTGTAAATTAGAACTTGAAAACAGATAAAGAAGCTGAATTATATACCCCCATCCCCTCCCCCACCCCTCACCCCTTGGTATACATAGACTTAGAAAGAAATCAGTTATATGTTCTCCTTTAAGTTGATCGGGTAACAATGGTTAAAATCCAAGAAAGCAACTACTCTTGTTGCCTGAAGTACAATTTATATAGGTTTAAAGTTTTATCAATAATAAGAAAACTTTAGGCTTTTACCTCTAGGCAAGTTTCTCATATTACATCACCTGGTGCAATGACAACAGCACTAGCCAACGGGTTTCCTCTTGGGTTACTACATATCATGAGATTAAAACAAATAGAAATCATTATTTCCTTGCTAAAAGAAAGTGAAAATATTAAAAATGATAACTACTTCATCTCTACCTCCCATGCTCTCCCGGTTGTATGAAAAGCAAACATCTTTGTCTGTAACAATTGTACTGTAAGTTGCACCTTCCTAATCATTGAAACTGTAAGTTAGAAGTTGAAAACAGATAAAGAGATAATTTATAGAGAAAAAAGCATTAATAGAACCTCCAAAATGACAAACTTTGTCAGTTTGAAATTTGTCTGTAACAATTGTACTTATAGGTATCAGTCCATAGCCCATTGCACTCCCTAATATCTGAAACAAAACACTGGATAACTAATTAAAAATCCACATTGAATACAGATTTGTGTACATACCTTTCAGATAAATTAATTAACTTACAACAACATCAGAGCGTACACCTTCCTGATCAGTCAAACTACTATAAATAAGAAGTTGAAAACAGATATAGGAGTTGAACTAAATACCCCCATCCCCTCCCCCATCCCTCACCCCTTGGTATATATAGGCTTAAATAGATATCAGTTATATGTTATCCTATAACAGGATCAGATAACAGTGGCCAAATTCCAAGAAAGCAACTGTTGTTGCATGAAGTATGTTTTATATCCAAAACTCTAGATTCCATCATCATGTTTACCATCGATAAATTATCATGTGATAAATTAACATGGTCCATGAAATAGAACCAAAATTATCAATAATGAAAATTACTAAATAGCCAAAAATGCTATACACTCAATTGTAAACATGAAATTGAATTACTAGACGGGAAATTCAACATGGCTAAAACAGGTTGCCAACAAAAACAATAAAAAGTCAAACATTTGTGTGCAACTGAAGCATCGTGAAGTAGTACAAAAACAAATCAAATTAAGGAAAAAATGAGCTTTGTTATTCCTCATGATATGGTAAATGTTAGTAACAACAGTATTTGTGTGAATTATGAAATATAAAATACATAAAACAAGTTTTAAAGAACACAAAGGATTTAAAGGATACCTTTTTGTACATATGGAGAAAGACATCCAACATCAATGCCCCTTGCATGCCTTGCTGCCTGTACCATATAATTTGTGTTTCTAAATCATAATAGAGAAGGAATACTAACTAAAAAGAAACAAGAATTAAAAATGATAGAATAACAACCATTCAACCTGGTAGTCATCGGTTGGACAAGAAAAGCTTAAACAGCCATGAGAATCAGATTACAAGTTTCAAAATCTTTAAAAAAATAAGCTAGGTTCGAAGCGGTTTTTGAATAGTCCATCTTTTTTGGTTATGAAAATCAGATTACAAGTTTCAAACACCATAAAATTAGTAATGTGTGTGCTTTAAATAATGCATAGATTAAGGACAAAGAATTAAAGTGATACCTAAACGAGAAAGAAGCTAGGACGGATGAGAAGAACCTGTTGCCGTCGTATGGTGGTGGTGCAGTGGCAGAAGAACGGATTGTAGGGCAGAGGATTGGAGGGGAAACAAAGGAATATGAAGTGGTGGTTTAGCTTCTGGTTCCACAAGTAATTTTGCAAGATTAATTTTCTGAATTTGCTGAGGAATCATGTAGCCAATATAACAAATTTTATATAGTTTCAAAGTTTTACCAACAATAAAAAAAGAAATTTACTTTCTCATATTACATCACCTGCAATGATGCACTGGCAGCAGCACTAGCCAACAGGTTTCATCCTTGGGGTACTATAGATCAAATAAAGTGCAAGCTTGTTAAAAAATATGAAATTAAAACAAATAGAAACCAAAATTTCCTTGCTAAAATAGTGAAAACATTAAAAATGATAACTAGTGCATGTGTACCTTGCATGCTCCTCTGGTTGTACGCAAAGCAAACACTTTTGCCTGTATGAACTGTACCTACAGCTATCACTCCACAGCCAACTGCATTCCCTAATATTTGAAACACTGGATAACTAGTTGAAAATCCACATTGAATACCCAGATTTATGTAGATACATTCAGATAAAACAACTTACAAGTTCCACCCAATATCAGAGTGTACACCTTCCTGATCAGTGAAACTGTAAATTAGAACTTGAAAACAGATAAAGGAGCTGAACTATATACCCCCACCCCTCACCCCTTGGTATACATAGATTTAAATAGAATCAGTTATATTTTCTCCTCTAAGTTGATTAGGTAACAATGGTTAAACTCCAAGAAAGCAACTACTGTTGTTGCCTGAAGTACAATTTATATAGGTTCAAAGTTTTACCAATAATAAACTCAGGAACAACATGCTATTAACTACTTGAAGTCTATATTCTTATTCATGCTAAAATGAACATAAATAGATGATAAAAAAAAAACTAACGGACCTAACCCACTACTCCAAAAACATGAAAGATAACCCACTAATTAATGCCTTATTCAACTCAATTAATAATACTAAAACAACAATAAAACCACATTATAAACCCATTTGACCCATGACTTCCTATAAAGATTAATCCCAACAATCTGTCTATATCCTACAACAATTTTTTATGGGCGAAACAAGTGTAATTTTTTATGGGGGAAACAAGTGTAATTTTGCTAGATTAGATTTCTGAATTTGCTGGGAGATCATGTAGCCAATATAACAAATTTTATATAGTTTCAAAGTTTTACCAATAATAAAAAGAGACTTTCGGCTTTTATCTCTCGGCAAGTACTTTCTCATATTACATCACCTGCAATGATGCAAAGGCAACAGCACTAGCCAACAGGTTTCCTCCTTGGGGTACTATAGAAACCACAAGTTCCCTGCTAAAATAGTGAAAACATTAAAAATGATAACTAGTGCATATGTACCTTCCATGCTCCCTTGGTTGTATGCAAAGCAAACATCTTTGTCTGTATGAATTGTACCTAATATCTGAAACACTGGATAACTAATTGAAAACCCACATTGAATACAGATTTATGTACATACATTTCAGATAAAGGAGCTGAACTATATACCCCCATCCCGATTAGTCAAACTATAAATTAGAACTTGAAAACAGATAAAGGAGTTGAACTATATACCCCCATCCCCTCCCCCACCCCTCACCCCTTGGGATAGGCTTAAATAGAAATCAGTTATATGTACTCCTTTAAGTTGATCAGGTAACAATGGTTAAAATCCAAGAAAGCAACTACTGTTGTCACCTGAAGTACAATTTTTATAGTTTCAAAGTTTTACCAATAATAAAGAAGAATTTAGGCTTTTACCTCTCGGCAAGTTTCTCATATTACAGCACCCGCAATGATGCAATGGCAACAGCACTAGCCAACGGGTTTCCTCCTAGCTATAGATCAAATGAAGTGCAAGCTTGTTAACTATCATGAGATTAAAACAAACAGAAATCACTGTTTCCTTGCTAAAAGAAAGTGAAACTATTAAAAACGATAACTACTGCTTGTGTACCTCCCATGCTCCCCCCTGGTTGTATGCAAAGCAAACATCTTTTTTTGTATGACTGTACTTACTGCTATAACTCCACTACCCATTGCATTCCCTAATATCTGAAACACTAGATAACTATGAAAATCCACATTGAATATAGATTTATGTACATACATTTCAGATAAACTAACCACTGTAACTTATGTACATACTGATTACCGTCCCAACCAGTCAACTGTAAATTAGAACTTGAAAACATATAAAGGAGTTCAACTAAATGTACATACATTCAGATAACTATGAAAATCCACATTGAATATAGATTTATGTACATACATTTCAGATAAACTAACCACTGTAACTTATGTATATACTGATTACCTTCCCAACCAGTCAACTGTAAATTAGAACTTGAAAACATATAAAGGAGTTCAACTAAATGCCCCATCCATCCCCCACCCCTCATCCCTCGGTATAGGCACAAATAGAAACTAAATATGAAAGTTCATATAATTAATGCTTAGACAAAGAAACTAAGAGGTGTTATATGTGTTGGTTCAGTCCCTTCAGAAACACACGATATGTACACACACAATGACTTGTTACCAAAAAAGTGTTCTGACTCTTTTGAATAATTTGATACGTAAGTTACAGTGGTTAACAAAACACAACCCTTGACTCCTTTATAAAGCCTAACATCCTACTAACAAACTCCACTAACTTTAAAAAAGGCCTAAAGACTAGGAGCCACAACGCCCATTACGTGAACCACTATCTAATATTAATAAACATTAAATAAACATGTCAAATTAACAAACTAACTTTTGACCCGACCCAACCCGACCCGTGAACATTGAATAATCCAACAATATGACTGGTAAAGGAAACAATTCCAACCATTGTTTTATAAATAGGATGTACTTGGGTCACACCATAGGGGTTCAGTGGGTTAAAGGTCGCCCAAATACTGTTTATAATGCATACCAAAGTCCCGTATCATGTTATCCACACATGCATATTATTATTCTGCAAAAAAAATTTCCACAATCATAACAACAGCACTTCATTATTTAACTCAACCCAACAACTTGTTTCGACATCTACTAAAATTGACCCGTTTTGCCCAACAATATTATTAAGTTATAGAGAAAAAAGCATTAATAGAACCTTCAAAAAGACAAACTTTCTCAGTTTGAAATTTCTCTGTAACAATTGTACTTACAGGTGTCGGTCCACAGCCCATTGCATTCCCTAATATCTGAAACACTGAAAATCCACATTGAATACATTTCAGATAAATTAGCTTACAACAACTTCAGAGCGTACACCTTCCTGATATATCAGTCAAACTACTGTAAATAAGAAGTTGAAAACAGATACAAGAGTTGAACTAAATACCCCCCATCCCCTACCCCATCCCTCATCCATCACCCCTTGGTATATATAGGCTTGAATAAAAATTAATCAGTTATATGTTCTCCTTTAAGTTGATTAGGTTAATTCCAAGAAAGCAATTGCCTGAAGTACGTTTTATATCCATAACTCCAGATCGATTTCACCATCATGTTTACCATCAATAAATTAACATGGTCCATGTAATCTCACGTCTATGATAAACACGGTTTATTTACTTTCTTTATTTAAGACTTGCATACGTATGTGTTTGAAATAACACAAAAGTTAAAAGGACAAAGAATTGAACTGTTACCTGAATGACAAAGAAGCTAGGGTGGATGAGAAGAAGCTGTTGCGGTCGTATGGTGGTGGTGCAGTGGCAGAAGAACTGATTGTAGAGCAGAGGGAGGAGAAACCATCAAAGAGAGATTCAGTACTAAAACTTGAAAGCATTCCTGAGTTGTCTGCTGAGAAAGAAGCTCCGATATTACGAATTAATACCATAATTCCTATAACTAAAACTAAACTAGAAGATTTAAAAGAAACAAAAATAAAATGAATAAAGCATACCCTATCTTACCTTTTGGAGCATGAACGTGTGCCGTTGATGTATTTTTAGATTTAGCACTTGACTTAGAACAAGACCTTTGTGTTCTCTCTACCTCTATTGTAACCTTTACCTCTACACCCGCAAGCAAATTAGAAAACTAGATTATAGTTAAGGTGATAGATAAACTTTCAAAAAAAGAAAAACTTTGCAAGTCACCTAAATAAAACTAAATAGAAAAAGGTGTTGAATGAAGGAAATAGAACCAAATCATCAATTATGAAAATTACTAAATAGCCAAATAATGCTATACACCCAATTGTAAACATGAAATTGACTTACTAGAAGGGAAATTCAACATGGCTAAAACAAGATGCCAGCAAAAAAGATGAAAAGTCAAACATTTGTGTTTTTAGATTTAGCACTTGACTTAGAACAAGACCTTTGTGTTCTCTCTACCTCTATTGTAACCTTTACCTCTACACCCGCAAGCAAATTAGAAAACTAGATTATAGTTAAGGTGATAGATAAACTTTCAAAAAAAGAAAAACTTTGCAAGTCACCTAAATAAAACTAAATAGAAAAAGGTGTTGAATGAAGGAAATAGAACCAAATCATCAATTATGAAAATTACTAAATAGCCAAATAATGCTATACACCCAATTGTAAACATGAAATTGACTTACTAGAAGGGAAATTCAACATGGCTAAAACAAGATGCCAGCAAAAAAGATGAAAAGTCAAACATTTGTGTGACTGAAGCATCGTGAAGTAGTAGAAAAAGAAATCAAATTAAGATGAGCTTTGTTATTCCTCATAATATAGTAAATGTTAGTAACAACAGTATGTGTGTGAATTAAGAATTATAAAATACACAAAAAAAAGTTTTAAAGAACACAAAGGATTTAAAGGATACCTTTTTGTACATATGAAGAAAGACATCCAACATCAACGCCCCTTGCATGCCCTGCTGCCTGTACCATATAATTTGTGTTTCTAAATCATAATAAAGAAGGAATACTAACTAAAAAGAACAAGAATTAAAAATCATAAAATTACAACCATTCAAGCTGGTAGTCATTGCTTGGACAAGAAAAGCTTCAAACAGACATTAGACTGCATATGGTCATGAGGAAGAAATAACAACCACCAACCCGAAGTTTAGTTTTTCAAGCAACAACTACCAAAACAAAGTAGCAAAATCAATGTATAAATAAATATGTAACTATACCTCAGGAAACATTAACCAAATGCAGACAATCCAATGACTACATCAGATTTTACTTCCTCAACTTGATGAATA
The DNA here is from genome assembly GCA_025215565.1 of Flaveria ramosissima. Taxonomy (NCBI): domain Eukaryota; kingdom Viridiplantae; phylum Streptophyta; class Magnoliopsida; order Asterales; family Asteraceae; genus Flaveria; species Flaveria ramosissima. The sequence goes on from CM046030.1 coordinate 69,763,902, forward strand.
ATATCTAGTATTTGATCAATGAAAAGCAATTTAAAAAGGAAAAAAAATGTATACAAATTGAGATTTGTAAACATACCACTTTGACAAGGCTAACATCTATGATCTTTCCATTTCTCACAATATAGTCAGAGAATAACGCCAAGTAGCCACGTTGGTAGAAGTCTGAATTTATGAAAAAATTAACATAGCAGCATAAAACAAGTAGTAAGGTTTTACTTCCTCAACTTGAAGAATAATATCTAGTATTTGATCAATGAAAAGCAATTTAAAAAGGCAAAAGAAAAATGTATACAAATTGAGATTTGTAAACATACCACTTTGATAAGGCTAACATCTATGATCTTTCCATTTCTAACAATATAGTCAGAGAATAACGCCAAGTAGCCACGTTGGTAGAAGTCTGAATTTATGAAAAAAAATAACATAGCAGCATAAAACAAGTAGTAAGGTTTTACTTCCTCAACTTGAATCAGGAAAAAAGAGTTAAAATCTAAAAACTATCATCCACCTATGTGGCCTGAATCACATCATATGTATTTGTTAATCAAAACAGATCAGAAGAAACAAACAAAAGGAATAATAAACATGAAGGTTCAAAAAATAAATGCATAGACAAAGAACTTAGAGCTGTTATATGTGTTGGTTCAGGACCTTTAGATACACACGATATGTACACACACAATGACTTAGAACCCAAAAAGTGTTCTGACTCTTTCGAATAATTTGATACTTAAGTTATAGTGGTTAACAGAACACAAAACCTTGACTCCTTTATAAAGCCTAACAACCTACTAAACAATCTCCACTAAATTTAAAAGATGCCTAAAGACTAGGAGCCACAACGCCCATTACTTGAACCACAATCTAATTTTAATAAACATTAAATAAACATGTCAAATTAAAACAACTTAACTAACTTTTGACCCGACCCGACCCGACCCGTGAACAAACTCGAATAATCCAACAATATGACTGGTAGAGGAAACAATTCCAACCCTTGTTTTATAAATAGGATGTACTTGGGTCACACTATAGGGGTTTGGTGGGTTAAAGGTCGCCCAAATACTGTTTATAATGCATACCAATATATTGTCCCGTATCATGTTATTCACACATGATATGATTATTCTGCAAAAAAACTTTCCACAATCATAACCACAGCACTTCATTATTTAACTCAACCCAACAACTTGTTTCGACGTCTACTAAAATTGACTCGTTTGGCCCAACAATATTATTAATTTATAGAGAAGAAAGCATTAATAGAACCTTCAAAAAGACAAACTTTCTCGGTTTGAAATTTGGCCCAACAATATTATTAATTTATAGAGAAGAAAGCATTAATAGAACCTTCAAAAAGACAAACTTTCTCGGTTTGAAATTTGTAAATAACAATTGTACTTACAGGTGTCAGTCCACAGCCCATTGCATTCTCTAATATCTGAAACACTGGATAAGTAATTGAAAATCCACATTGAATACAGATTTATGTACATACATTTCAGATAAATTAACTTACAACAACATCAGAGCATAGATATAAAGTTGAAAACAGATATAAGAGTTGAACTAATACCCCCATCCCTCATCCCTCACCCCTTGGTAGATATAGGCTTGAATAGAGATTAATCAGTTATATGTTCTCCTTTAAGTTGATTAGGTTAATTCCAAGAAAGCAATTGCCTGAAGTACGTTTTATATCAAAAACTCGAGATCGATTTCATCATTACGTTTACCATTAATAAATTAACACCGTTTATTTACTCTGTTTATTTAAGACTTAAAAATCTTGACTATTAGAAAGAAGTTGAAGCAAACCAAAATCTTGAGAAAAAATAAGCTAGGTTTGAAGCGGTCTTTGCATAGTCCATCTTTTTTGGTTATGAAAATCAGATTACAAGTTTCAAATACCATAAAATTAAGGACACAAAGAATTCAAGTGATACCTAAATGAGAAAGAAGCGAGGGCAGATGAGAAGAACCTGTTGCGGTCGTATGGAGGGGAAACAGAGGAATATGAAGTGGTGGTTTAACTTCTGGTTCCACAGGGAGTAGATATCGTTGCCGGAAGTCTTACATCCAAAGTTTTAAAGGATACCTTTTTGTACATATGAAGAAAGACATCCAACATCAACGCCCATTGCATGCCCTGCTGCCTGTACCATATAATTTGTGTTTCTAAATCATAATAGAGAAGGAATACTAACTAAAAAGAACAAGAATTAAAAATCATAATATAACAATCATTCAAGCTGGTAGTCATCGCTTGGACAAGAAAAGCTTCAAACAGCCATGAGACTGCATATGGTCATGAGGAAGAAATAACTACCACCAACCTGAAGTTTAGTTATTCAAGCAATAACTACGAAAATAAAGTAGCAAAATCAATGAATAAATAAATATGTAACTATATACCTCAGGAAGCATCAACCAAATGCAGACAATCCAATGACTACATCAGGTCTTACTTCCTCAACTTGATGAATAATATCTAGTATTTGATCAATGAAAAGCAATTTAAAAAGACAAAAAAAAATGTATACAAATTGAGATTTGTAAACATACCACTTTGACAAGGCTAACATCTATGATCTTTCCATTTCTCACAATATAATAAAGCCAAGTAGCCACGTTGGTAGAAGCCTGAATTTATGAAAAAAATAACATAGCAGCATAAAACAAGTAGTAAGGAAACAAACAAAGGATTTAAATGGTACCTATTTGCTTACGGACGGAGAAAGCATCCAACATAGATATGCCCTGCATGTTTAGAACATAGAAGAAACAGGAAAAAAAAGTGTTCAAATTTAAAAACGATCATCCACCTGATGTGGCCTGAATCACATCATATGTATTTATTAATCAAAACAGAGAAGAAACAAACATATGGTCATGAGAAAGAAATATTAGGACATGAAGAGAATATAACTTCAGGCTTATTTTAGTTAACTTAACTTTGACAAGGCTAAGATCTATGATTTTTCCATTTCTCACAATATAGTCAGAGAATAACGCCAAGTAGCCACGTTGGTAGAAGTCTGAATTTATGAAAAAAAATAACATAGCAGCATAAAACAAGTAGTAAGGTAACAAACAAAGGATTTAAATGGTACCTATTTGTTTACGGACGGAGAGAGCATCCAACATAAATATGCCTTGCATATTTAGAACATAGAAGAAACAGGAAAAAATGTGTTAAAATCTAAAAACGATCATCCACCTGATGTGGCCTGAATCACATCATATGTATTTATTAATCAAAACAGAGAAGAAACAAACAAAAAGAATTATAAATCTAAAAATTATCATCCCACCTGCTGTGAGTCAGCATTCCTTGAACTATACATATGGTCAAGAGAAAGAAATTTCAGGACATGAAGAGAATATAACTTCAGGCTTATTTTGGTTAACTATTTTTTTGGTTCACAGGGCGGCCTAATAGAGTTAACAATTAAGTTTGAAATACCTGCAATAAACTTAAGTTGATTAATTAGGTTAATTCCAAGAAAGCAATTGCCTGAAGTACGTTTTACATCCATAACTCCAGATCGATTTCACCATCATGTTTACCATCAATAAATTAACATGGTCCATGTAATCTCACGTCTATGATAAAGAGTTAAAATCTAAAAACTATCATCCACCTGATGTGGCCTGAATCACATCATATGTATTTGTTAATCAAAACAGATCAGAAGAAACAAACGAAAGGAATAATAAATCTAAAAATTATCATCCCACCTGCTGTGAGTGAGCATTCATGAGAAAGAAATGCCTGAAGTACGTTTTATATCCAAAACTCGAGATCGATTTCATCATTACGTTTACCATTAATAAATTAACACTGTTTATTTACTCTGTTTATTTAAAGCTTAAAAATCTTGACTATTAGAAAGAAGTTAAAGCAAACCAAAATCTTGAGAAAAATAAGCTAGGTTTGAAGCGGTTTTTGCATAGTCCATCTTTTTTTGTTATGAAAATCAGATGACAAGTTTCAAATACCATAAAATTAAGGACAAAGAATTCAAGTGATACCTGAATGAGAAAGAAGTGAGGGCGGATGAGAAGAACCTGTTGCGGTCGTATGGAGGGGAAACAGAGGAATATGAAGTGGTGGTTTAACTTCTGGTTCCACAGGAAGTAGATATCGTTGCCGGAAGTCTTACATCCAAAGATTCAAAGGATTTAAAGGATACCTTTTTGTACATATGAAGAAAGACATCCAACATCAACGCCCCTTGCATGCCCTGCTGCCTGTACCATATAATTTGTGTTTCTAAATCATAATAGAGAAGGAATACTAACTAAAAAGAACAAGAATTAAAAATCATAAAGTAACAACCATTCAAGCTTGGACAAGAAAAGGTTCAAACAGCCATTAGACTGCATATGGTCATGAGGAAGAAATACCTACCACCAACCTGAAGTTTCGTTATTCAAGCAATAACTACCAAAACAAAGTAGCAAAATCAATGTATAAATAGATCTGTAACTATACCTCAGGAAACATTAACCAAATGCAGACAATCCAATGACTACATTAGGTTTTACTTCCTTAACTTGATGAATAATATCTAGATTTTGATCAATGAAAAGCAATTTAAAAAGGCAAATATATATATATATATATATATATATATATATATATATATATATATATATATATATATATATATATATATATATATATATAAATTGAGATTTGTAAACATACCACTTTGACAAGGCTAACATCTATGATCTTTCCATTTCTCACCATATAGACAGGAAATAACGCCAAGTAGCCACGTTGCTAGAAGTCTGAATTTATGAAAAAAATAACATAGCAGCATAAAACAAGTAGTAAGGTAACAAACAAAGGATTTAAATGGTACCTATTTGTTTACGGACGGAGAGAGCATCCAACATAAATATGCCTTGCAGCATAGAAGAAACAGGAAAAAAGAGTTAAAATCTAAAAACTATCATCCACCTGATGTGGCCTGAATCACATCATATGTATTTGTTAACCAAAACAGATCAGAAGAAACTTATGAACGTATATGTTTCTTTGAAATAACGCAAAAGTTAAAAGGAGAAAGAATTCAAGCGTTACCTGAATGAGAAAGAAGCGAGGGCTGATGAGAAGAACCGGCCTGTTGCAGTGGATCAGAAAACAGAGGGCAAAATCCAAGAAAGCAACTTATGTTGACTGAAGTACCTTTTATATTCAAAACTACGTACAGATTTCATCATGTTTACCATCACGTCTATGATAAACACGTACTGTTTGAAATTGCCTACAATAACTTACGTAGGTATGTGTTTGTTTGAAAAAAACGCAAAAATTAGTTAAAAGGAGAAAGAATTGAACTTTGACCTGAATGAGAAAGAAGGTGTTGCGGTGGCAGAAGAACTGAATCGTTGTTATTGTTTGGTGGCAGAGGGAGGGCAAACAGATCAAGGAATGTGATCGATACGAAGGGTTGCTGGTGGTTCACGGTTGCCGTCATTGAGTATATACGGTGGAGACGGTAGCCGGTGGTGTTAGGGAGTAGGCATCGTCGCCGGAAGACTTACATCCACAACTCCATCTCCGGCGACTTGAAGGTGGTACCAGAAACGTGAAGAAAGAAGGTGTTGCGGTGGCAGAAGAACTAAATCGTTACATCCACAACTCCATCACCGGAAACGTGAAGATGCACCAGAAACGTGAAGACGCACCGGAAACGTGAGGAATATGAAGAACTGATTGTAGAACAGAGGATTGGAGGAATATGAAGAACTGATTGTAGAACAGAGGATTGGAGGAATATGAAGAACTGATTGTAGGGCAGAGGATTGGAGGAATATGAAGTGAGGAATATGAAGACCCGTTGCTGGAAGTGTTACATCCACAACTCCATCTCCGGCGACTTGAAGGTGGTACTTAATTTGTGTTGATTCGATTGATATATACAGGTGAGGGAGGATTCAGAGAGACGTTGGAGGGTTTTAGAGAGAAACCCTTTTTAAGGGTTTCATTGATTGCAATCAGAATCCTTCAGCAGGATTTTATAATAATAATAATAATAATGAATCAGAACGGATTCTTTTCCATATGGAAACCAAATCGGGTAGAAGATTCGGTACGGATGCCGGTTCCAACGGTAAAATCCCACGCGCTTCTTATTTATTAATTAATTGTTTATATGAATTAATTTTGATGTTTAAATGAATTTAAGTTATTTTATATTAAAAAAATAAATTATTATTATTGCTAATGCATAATTTGTTTTATAAAACTAAATGAGGACATAACTTATCTCTACCCTAACTAATAAATAGATAACACCACGAAAAAGCTTAAAATTTTGTTTTATTTTACAAGAAAATTAAGGTCCTCCAACCTAATTTTGATATATTAAAGTGTTTCAACTTGTTTAAAACACACATATCCATGAAATCAATGACAAGCCTCGGTTACTAGCAGTCTAGCTTGAGGCTATGTAGGTTTTTTTTTTGTTAACGTCGATCTCATGCAGACTCTTTTGGTAACGTGAAACACAATTATATCAGTTTTGATTGCTTTAAGCACAATACACATCATTGTTTTTTTTTAACACTTGAAACGTCACTTCATCAAAGTTGTTGATCCATTATGTGTTGTGAGTTTCTGCTAAACATAATTCATAGACCATAGTTAACCCCCCCCCCCCCCCCCTATTTATTTTTATTTTTTTATCTATTTGTATGCAATAAGGATTGATGGGCCGGGAGGAAGAGAAAGGACTAAAGTAACGTGTTAAATCCTTGAGATAATTTATTATACCAACTATCAACCACTTGTTACAAAAGAGTTATTATTTTATTTTAACAATATCCTATTTTGAGATTATTTATTCTAATTAGTTTTGAGTATAAACAATATTTAAAAGGATTTAAACTCTTATTAATGCACTATTAACCAAATCGACGACAAAAGACTTATCATTTAACTATTCTTAACACGACTAATACATATATATTTTTAACATATAACATGGGCAAATATTACGGTAATTTTGTTCACCATCAAGAAAAATCTGAGAAGTGACGAGGAAATACTAAAAATAGTCTTTATGGGGTTGAATTTTACATAACCGAATAAGTAAGATTTGGTAAAATTGCTAACCGAACCAAAACTGAATACACAATTCTATTCTGTTTTTATTAATTAATTATTTTATTGTTATGGATACGGTTCAGTTTGGTTTTATTTAGTTTTTGGCTTTTTTAGACACCCCTAATTTTGTATGAAACCTTGTTGTATAAAATGTATTCTTGACGTGAGTATCATGGTATTTTCATATCCCTTTTCCAAAATGATAAGTATATGTCATTTTTTATGACACTTCGACCCGATATACACAAACAAACTTGTAGACAAGCATTAGCCCAATTCTTGGATTAACTTGTGTTGGAGAAGTTGATATTGTGAAGCTTAAGAGTCTTGGGCTGGTACCACACATCTTAAAAAAGATGTCTTATCATTCAACTTTGCGAGAAATGCTTAGACAAATAATAGAGAATATTAGGCAAAGATTAGATTAAACTTGTAGACAAGAGTTGTCTAAATGATTCTATACGGTATAGGAGTTGCATAAATGAGGGAATCTGTTACATTCCGACGGAAGTATGAAATGGTTGGTGTGACTCGTCGGTTCAAAACACATTGATTATCATATCACGCAATCACAGAAATAAACTAAACATCATTTTCATTAACTTATAATTTTAAGATTACATTGGTACAAAATTTAGTCTAATAGTTTAGACTTATACATTAGTAATCCTATTCTAAATACACGTCTTTAACATTTCATTCATTCTTCAGCTAGTAGTGGACGTGAACATCCACAAAGAGGCTGAAATCAGACAGATCGATAATCAACCATATGCACAGCTTCCCTAAATAGTCGTGCTAATCACTAAACATGTTGAACGTATACACGAGGTTATAATACATTATGATGACCTGAAAAAGCATACTCAAAATAGTCAAATAAAATTATAAGAACATAGGATTAATTAATAACATAAATCATTTTGAATTGATACAACACAATCAAACTCACAACCAAACCTACTCACATATCAAGTGATTCATAACTGTCACATACACATCACAAAATAAAATAGTATAACATCACTACCCTCATCCGGCATATGTAGGTTGACATATTCCTAAGTAGCGCTACCTATATTATTTGGACGATTCCTTATCCGAATTAATCGTTGTGTCAATATGATAGTAACACATCAAAATTCTCAAATTTGCATCAAATTCAAACACAAACAATATGTTTTTCCCCTAAAAAATTATAAATCAAAAGGGGGTTATCTTACTCACCTTAATTCTAGCCACAAGTCAAACAATTACTATAAAATAATTATTTGTTAGAATAAATTTTATTTCTTTAAAATTTTCAGCAATTAAATCACTAATTATGTCTAAATTCCTAATTGGTAGCTACTCTTACCTAAAAATCACCAAATTTTACCAGCAGAAACATTATGAAATCTTAATCATCTCATAAAATTTTAAATCAGTAACTTATAACAGACAATTTACTAGAATAAATAGCTATATATCTCCAAAAATTCCGAAATTTATAGAAACTGTTCCTTTCTGAATATCATAATTTATGTAAATTTTTCATGATTTATCCTACTGTTTTACTATTACTTTCAATTTTCTTCTTAAACTATTCTAAAATATGAAACTTTGTCATACTTATGAATTAATTCACGAATTTATTTTAAAATTCCAATAAAATGTAAGGGTTATTATATAAATTTTCCAAATCTTTATTGAGTCCAGATTTTCTGTTTGGTAATTTTCTTCTATTTTATTGAATTAATCATATAAATTAATATATTCAATATAACTATCCCATTACATATTATTATTTACAATATTTTCTAACAAATTCCTAAATTTATTCCCACAATCACAGTTATTTAAGTATTTAATCTAATTTATCATGAATATCATATGTTTCAACCCTTTAAATCTTTTATTTTTGTTTAATCCTTGGTTTTTATAAAATTCTCAAGTTATCTGTTTTTGAACCCCTTTTCATTACTGATTTTTGATAGAAACCAAGAGTTCATGAAGTTTTTGTGAATAATCTAGGTGATTTAACTTAAAGAGTTGATTATAAATGTTAGTTGAACACATATACAATGTTTTAAACTTGTTAGTTTATAGATTTGAGAATCAAACTTTGTTTGATGGTGAAGAAAGACTAAGGAAGTTGCTAGCTTGGTCCTTGGTAATCCACTTAATGAGATGATTCTTGAATCTTGGAAGGTTGATCACAAACTAGTTGAAGACAACTTGTGTTATGGTGTTCTTAAAGGTGGGAACCAGTTGGTGCTAAAGATGGTGATGTTCGTTGTGTGATATAAGGACCGAGAGCAAGAGGGTGATGATGGTGGTGATTTGAGAAACAAAAGGGAGGGTTAGAGCCGAGAGTGTGATGGTTGCGGTGTGTGGTGGTTTGCGGTTGTGGTGGTTCCATCGGCCAAAGGCTTCAAGAAAGTGGGGGTTATCATCATTAGGGCTATCTTAGGTTGATGAGGTGGTGTTTATAGCTTCATTAGGTGTCCACTTAGATGATAGGTGGTAAGATTTGAGGGATGATTAGTGTCATGTTTGGCTAGGTGTCAAGCTTACTCATTTAGTCATTAAGTTAAGTTTAGTTGCTTAGTTTGTTGTTAATCGAGGTTAGTAAATACCCTAATGAGCCGATAATGTTAAGGTTGTGTTTAGTTAGTGTTTAGGTGTTTAGGATTTGTTTAGTTTTTATTTTTGACATAAGGTTTATAGATATTAACTTGATTAGTAGTGTTTGATTAAGTTTCAAATCTTAATAAATTACATGTAATTAGAGCATCTAATATTCAAGCATAATCACATAATCCTAACATTTGACAATCACAAGATTCATACAAGAGTTGCATATATGCACACGTAAATACTTATGCATGCATGCTCACATACTACCATGCAAAAATATATACAAATTTTATATAAGGTTAACATATAAAAATCAACTTAACAATCTATAATAAAGTATATAAGTATATACTATCTACTTAGAGTAGTTCTTAAAAATATTTAATTTACCTAACCTTGGCTTAGGATTGGCACAGAATCAATATTTATTACCTACCAAAATAGTATTAATTCATGGATAGCATTTGGATATCCATGGGACAAGATGAAATATGAATGATCTTAGTTTTTATTAGTATATAAAATACTAACAATTGAACCTTGCTTTGTAAATGTCTACAAAAGCAATTGTTCCCTCCAACTCTAATATTTATTAGGTTAAATAACACACATTTCAATGTATTTGTTTCACGATTTGAAATTGTTTCTCAAAACAGATAAAAAGTTTTATGTCCTAGAAAAACTAAGCTTACAAGGCAAGGATGTGTGGACAAACATGTGAATCATTCATTATATATGTCATTTCTCATGTTGCCAATAATGTCACATTTACTCCTAAGAGTTTTCTAATTCCCTAAATCATATGGCATGACTACACGGTTTGAAAGAAATGTTCCAACAATAAACTTGTCATGAGCCATTTTAAAATGTAAAAGACCTCTATCATAATATATGCAACAGATAAGCTGAGATGTTTTAAAATGAAGATCTACATTTTTTTCCCATAAGCAACAAGCTGGTTATGGGTTTCACTCTCGACTCACTACTCAAGTCATATGATTAGTTTATTATAATTATATGAATGATTACAAGCAAAGGATCTCAACTACTCTTGTCAAGGGAGAGTCAAGAAGCCAAATATCAAGGCAAAATACATGAACAAGAAGGGTAATACATAGGTAAAGGTAGAATTATTGCTACCAAGCAAGCTATAAAGAAACCTTCAAAGGTTGTTAAGTGTACATCTTTAAGCAAAAGAAGAGCAACACTAAAAGACTAAACACTTTAAGTATCTATGTGATAGAAGAATACTCCCTTTCTCAAAATACGTGAAGAAGAGCAACACTAATGGACTAAACACTACATGATCCATGTGGTAGAAGTATACTACTTTTCTCGTAATATGTGGTTATCTAACACTAGGTGTGATATCAATTGCAATAAGTTAGTTTAGAATTTTGCACCAAACAAATATATTAGTTTACTTACCATAATTCCTATAGAGTAAACAAGAAAATTTATAGGAAACAAAAATATAATGACTAGAACTTACCATCTTACCTTTTGGTGCATGAACGTGACATTAATCTATTTTAAGATTTAGTTGACCTCCTTGTGTCCTCCTTTAGTTGGAGCATATATATTAATCATGCCCAACGTGCTACACATAATATCTATTTGAGTCTTTCGAAGGGGTTTCATGAAGATGTCAGCAAGTTGAAATTCTATCTTGACATGAACCAGTTGAATAGATGAAGGATCTGCCTGAGTGCCCACCACACGATCCCTAATAAGATGGCAATTGACTTTAATATGTTTTATTTTCTAATGAAATCCTTGGTTCTTGGCTATGTGTATAGCCGATTGGCTATCAATACAATCTCATCAAGTTTTTAGAAACAACCCTGAGTTCTTGGTGAAGACAACGAACCCAAATCATCTCCAAAGTCACATCTGCCATTGCTCTATATTATAATTCCGCACTTGATCTAGATGCCATCTTTAGATTCTTGCTTTTCTAAGACACCGGATTTCCTTCAACAAACATATAATTTCCGGTTGTAGATCATCTTGAAATAGGTCAACTCGCCTAATAAGCATCAGAAAATCCTGAGATTCAACCGTCTCCTTATTCCATAAAGGCACCCACACAATAATGGCCCTGATCAGAATATAGGATCCCTAGACCTACTGTGGTCTTAAGATACCTTAGAACACGAAGAGCAGCATCCTAGTGTCTGGTGTATGGAGTGCCCTAACTGACTTCGGACATGGTAAATGAGAAAGATGTCGACCTAAGTCGCTGATCAAAAATTATGACTGAAGAAACTGTTTAAGCTCTGTAATAATTCACATAAACAACCTCAATAATTCTTTGGCCCTAACGATGCCTAAAGAATACAGAATGATCATACGCACTATGAACCATCCAAAATTCTCTCATAAATGACCAAACCATGCTCTAGGAGACTGCTTCATGCCATATAAGGAATGATGTGATCTACATACTTTTAAGGCCTCCTCCTTGAAAATAAACCCAGGTGGTTGCTCCATACATACCTCCTCCTCAAGAACACCGTTAAGAAAGGCGTTCTTGACATCAAGTTAATGGAGCAGCTCATGATTAATGGTGGCATGAGCAACACAAATATGTATATATGGCATTTTGGCAATCGGTGAGAAATTCTCATCATAAGCTTGAGAATAACCCTTTGCAACAAGTCTGGCTTTTAGGGAATGTAGAGAACTATCAGGGTTAAGTTTGATTGTGAAAACCCATCGATAACCAACATCACGCTTACCAAGAGGAAGTGACTTAAGATCCTACGTATGATTGGCTCGAAGAGCCCAGATCTCCTCTTCCATGGCCTTTCTCCATCCTGGATGAGCCAGAGCTGTCATGACATTCTTAGTCATGACATTCTTAGGAATTGGATACGAATTGATAGTAGAAGTATATGCGTGGTACTCAGGTGAGAAGTGAGCATAGGTAATATAATCCTGGATTAGGTAACGAGTATGGTGTCACAATTCCTTTCTGATATGTATAACAGGATATGGAGCACCAGGTGGCTCAAAAACAGGGGTGGTATCTTGTAAAGGTGTATCATGACTTGTCGTCAGAAGGTGAAACTAAGGATATACCAGAGCCATGGTCCGGTTGTGAATTTGGAGGCACCATGTCTTATTCTTATGTCATCTAGCATATGTGAAAATCAATGGCTATGGCTCTGTTGGCAGGCTCGTGAAGTATTGATGAAGAGCAGGACTATAATACATATATCCTTTCTGGATGCGTGAATAACTAAGGAAAACACAATAAATGGCTCGAGGTTCAAGTTTAGTGATACCGGGACGATTACCATGGACATACGTTACACATCCAAAGATTTTAGGTGAAAGCGGAAAGGGAGTCCCTTTAGGGAACAAGACAGAAAACAGAGTTTTACCACCATTAATAGATGAAGGCATTCAGTTTATCAAGTAAGTAGTAAGCATGACATCAACCCAGAAACGATAAGAATGCAACATGATTGTGCGAGCGACATCCAACATTTAGGTGATTTTTGCGTTTAGCAATGCCATTCTGTTGGAGTGTAAATACGCATGAAGACTCAAGAAAGATGCCATGTGTTTTTAAATATGTAGAAAACATGGTAGATAAATCGTCCTTCGTATTATCACCGTGTAAGGTGTTGATAAACCTATCAAACTGGTTTTGTACATATGAATGAAACTCTGAAAAATGGAACTGATTTTTGTACGAGATCTAAGTAAATAAACCCAAGTAGCACGAGAATAATAATTGATAAAAGTGATAAAAATACTAAAACCCAAGGGAGTTATAACAAGACAAGGACCCCAGATATCATAATGCACAAGTTTAAATAAAGTATTTGTGCGACTTGACACTTTTGGTGGATTTTGGACGTCTGAAATGTTTACCTATTTAACATGACTCGCAATGAAAAGTGTCAGGAACATGAAAGTATAGTATAATTTTCTTCATAAGTGTTGTAGAAGGATAGCCTAACCAACAGTGACCCTCTTTGATGTTGGCATCACATATGTTGTTGTAGGACGTGCAACAAGGACACACGAGATAGACCTTCGTATTAAAACCAAGTACTAATCACTCGCTTTGTGACTAGTTCCTTAAAAACACAGTGAGTAGGATAAAATTTGAAATAACAATTATTTTTCTTAGTAAATTGACTTATAAAACAAACACTGATAAAAAACTTGGGAACAAAGAGGACTGAAGATAGCTTCAAGTTTTGTGAATGACCGATTGATCAGCACCACGAATAGGGGTGGACGATCCATCAGCAAGTTGAATGGATGAGTGAGAAACATAAGGAAAGCAATTAAAAATCCCTTGAGTTCCAGTCATATGGTGTGTGGCTCCGGAATCAATCACCCATGATGAGTCATGACTAGATAGCGTACTTGGGTATTCCGTGTTGGTTTGAGGACGAGGTAGTTGAAAAGCAAGAAACTTTTGAATTAAATTAAATTGTTCCTTGGTGACAGTGTAACTACAAGTAGTAAAATCCTTTTCGTTTGTCATTGCAAATGTAAACTGTCTAGAATGTTTAGAACACAAGTCTAAACAACACAAATACTAGAAAGGTGATGGGAATCCAAACACAAACTGGCAAGACTAGGTGTAACACTTAGAAAATTTTAAAGGAACAAGAAAAGAGAAAAAAAAAAGAAAAAAAACAATAAAACCCAAGTTGAGGGGCTAATTATGTACAAGGGGCAAAGATTATTATTATGTTGTTCAAAAAGAAGCATGGCCGCCCACTTTTTGTACCACCAACTTTTCTCACGGTTCCTAGAGAGAGAAAGGGCAGAGAATTCTCCGTTTCTAAAGGGAAGAAGAAGAGAAGTGCAGATTTGAGGTTAGTTTCATGTGTTTTGACTCGTTCTTGGCTAGTTTTAGCCTCGGTTTGTGCTTATATGTGTTTTGTGGGTTCGTTTATGTGTTTTGGTGGGTTTTAGTGTTTTTGAACTCATAGTGCATTCGGGTTTGAAGAAGTCTTGCTCGAAAGTTGCAAGAGGAGAGTTCTAGATCCCTATTTTTACTTGTTTTTGCTTGTTTTAGGGCTGGAAATACATTTTTGTAACGTTTTATTATGGTGGGTGTGTGTACCCGTAGGTATGTGAATGAGTACGTGGGTGGGTGTTTATGTTGGGTACGATTTATGAACTATGTTCATGTTTATAAGTATGTTTATGTTGATTAGTATGTTAGAACTAGGCTTGAACATGTTCAGATATGATTTGGGGACTGAATTATGATGTTAGTTGCAAGTTAGTTGGCCATGTGCCTAAGTTCTCATGCGCCTAAAGTTCATGCGCCCAATTAGTACCATGCGCCTAGGATGTGCCCAAAATGCCTAAGTGCTGGCCATGCGCCCAAATAGTGCCCATGCGCACAACTTTTCCCATGCCCCTAAGTCTTCATGCGTCCGCATAGTGCTTGTGCGCCTGCATAGTGCTCATGCGCGTGCGTAGTGCCCATGCGCCTAAGGACTTAGAATTTATTCTGAAATTTTGGAAAGAATAGGCTTTTAGGCTATGATTACGGATTGTTCCCGGGGATGATGTATGACGTTATATAATGTTATAAGATGATGTTTGATGATGTTAGGCAGGTTTTATTCTGTTACCTTTATGTTCCTTATTACGTATTATAACATGACTTTACATGGTGTGATTATGATAATGAATGTAAAGTATTATGTAACGAAAGTGGAAATTAATGATGATGAAAAGTGGAACATAAAGAAGAATGAATGAAAGAATGAATGAACTAATGAAAAGTCTTGCAAGCAAATGAAAGGAGGTGCACACCCAATGAAGGGTGTTAGCTCAACTGTGTGCGGTATAGCTAACCCACAAGCACACAGGGGTCTAGTCTTTGTGATTGACCAAATGTATGGGACCTTTGTCGCTTGCCCCGGTACTGGTGTCCGCCCAGTGCATGATGTTTGAAGTCTATTTATAGACTTCGGCCTAGTACCCGCCTTGTGCACGATGTTTGGGGTATAACACATGGCATTGGTCAGATGAAAAGTGAAAGATAATGATGAGTAAGTAAGGAATGTACGATATGAAAGAGAACGAATGAATGATAAAGAATGACGTACGATGATGAATGATGATGAAAGATAATAATAAATATTATCTATGTGTACGTATGATGTATGACCACGAATGAAAGTAAAGGAAAGGTTTTAAACGAAAGTAAAGTATTTTATTTTATAAAACTAGAACTCTCTCATCAACGCTGACTTTTATGTACTTTCCAGTTGGCTTGTAATGGTTGCTGAGGAGGATGGCACGGGTGCAACTACTTACTAAGTTTTGGATGGCATCCATTTTATGTTATGATAAGGCTTTTGTGTTGTAATGCAACCAAATAATATTTTGTAACGATTAATAACGTTGTATTATTGGCAAAAGCGATTATTAATATTATGAAATGGTTGTTAAGTTATTCTGCTTCAATATTTTAGTAAATGAAAGTGTATGTTTTATATTTTATGTGCGATAAATGACCAACGATGAACGTTATGTGCGATAAAAAATGTATGTTATTCCGTTGGTATCAGAGCCAAAGTTTAAGAGAAATGGGTAAATATTTTCTAAAACCTAAACTTAAACTAAGAATGGGACAAAGAGGAAGGATGCCAGATCAAGTAGCTACATGTTATCAGGTTTTCTTTAATGATAACCGGTATTATGTGCGCATGTTATTTGATTTATGCGCCCTTAGTAGATGTAGATACTAATGTAGTCAGGATAGGAAATGCTTGTGATATGAAGAGTAGAGTAAGTGGTTAATCACAACTGTCCACTGTAATTAGGGACTTACTATATTTGACATAAAATGAGCTATTACCTTGAATGACCGTGTTAGTGTTTGAATCTTATAGTGTGTTTAGAGGATGGCTGGCGGTAGATCTTTGAAGGCTTCGCGAGGTGGAGGTCGTGGTGGACGTGGTGCTGGACCACGAGCCACAAGAGGCAGAGCTAAGGCTGGGAAAGAGCACCTGAAGAGCCGAGATCCATCACCAGGAAGGCGATGAGAGTGCCAATCTGAGGGCCTCAATGAAGGAGGCGGTTGTTGAGGAGGTTCACCAGGTCATGCAGACGATCATGTCGTTCGTGGTGACTGAATGATTAAAGCCATGAGGGAAGGTGAGAGGAAGGAAAAGAATAGGCCTTTGGGGGAAAGGGAGCAACTGGAGACCGAGGCAATTGTCTCCGATGATGAGGAGGAGGATCAGCCTGTGCAAGAAACAACACAAGGCTGTATTATAGGGCATTCCAGAGATGCAAGCACAAACTTTCGATGGCAATGTCAACACAGTTGCAACTCATCGATGGGTGAGAGAGATGGAAGCTGTACTCGATCTCAACAAGTGCAGGGAAGATCAATTGGTGAAGTTTGCTACCCACTCATTTGTGCCTCGGCCTTGTGTTGGTGGGACAATATTATTCAGGCCGAGGGTAGCAGAGCTATTGGAAGGATGAGGTGGAGCGAGCTGAAAAAGCTGGTGATCGAGGAGTTCTTTCCTCACAGAGAGCTCGACAAGATTGAGAGGGAGTTCCTGCAGTTAAAAGCGGGAACCATGACATACCAACAATACACCACCAAGTTCAACGGTATGGCGCGACTTGTGCCAGACCAAGTGACACCGTGTCACGAAAGATTAAGCGATACATCCAGGGTTTGCCGGCGGATATCCGCAGGACACATGATCGCCGCCCTGCCAGGCACTTTTAGGTCGGTGGTTGATCTGGATGGGAGGCTATATGATGAACGAGAGGTGGCAATTGTTGAGGTGAACAAGAAGGGTGGTGATGGTGATAAGAGCTGTAACGAGAAGCGGTTTGAACGGGGTGGTGTCCCTCTAAACAAACAAGAGTGCACAGGTGGATGACCGACATATAGCCACACCGTTGCGGGGTCAAAAATGTGTGACAAGTGTGGGAAGGAGCATACTGGAGAATGTAGGTGGGGATCAAATGTTTATTTCAAGTGTGGGAGGACAGGACATGTGGCCAAGAATTGTAGGGTGATAGGTGTGTTTTAACAGTGGTGAATAGGCCACATGAACTGCAAGAAGTCAACGGTTGAGAGTTCCAGAGCGAAAAGACGACCGGAACTGAAGGGCAGAAGGCGAGTGCCAGAGCTTTCACGATTGTCCCAGAGAGGAGGACTTAGGACGGACCCCAATGTTATGTCAGGTACGTTTCTAGTAAACCAAACTATTTCTTTTGTGATATTTGATTCTGGTGCTAGTAAGAGTTTTATTTTCGCTGCTTTCTATGCTTTCTGACATGATGATAAAAGGTTGTGACATAGAACTAGAAGGTTATAAGTTTCCTGCTAGGCTGTTTATGATGACCTTAGGCGGGTTCGAGTATGTAATCCTAGGAATGGATGGTTAGCGGACTATGATGTGAATATTGTATGTCACAAGAAGATGATTCGACTGATGGCGCCTGACGGGAGTTCGGTTTACGGTGATCGAGTCACTATGATTCCAAAGGTGATTTCGATGGCGGTGGCAGGAAGTGCATGAGTCATGAATGTGTGCCTACTTGGCATATGTGAAGGATGAGGATACGTCAATACCACAATTGTCCGATGTACGGTTGTGGGGGGACTTATTGATGTGTTCCCAGAAGATTTACAAGGTGTGCCACCGGACCGTGAGACCGAGTTCCAGATTGACTTGATACCCGATGCCTAACCTGTCGCTAAGGCACCGTATCGATTGGCTCCTTCTGAGATGAAAGAGTTGATGATCAACTACAAGAGTTGATTGATAAGGGGTTCATTCGACCGAGTATCTCTCCTTGGGTGCTCCGGTCATGTCAGAAGGAAGGATGGTAGTATGAGGATGTGTATCGACTACCATGAGTTGAACAAGTTGATGGTGAAGAATCGGTATCCGTTACCAATAATGATGACTTGTTTGATCAGCTCCAAGGTGCAGTTGGTTCTCGAGGATAGATCTCTGATCTGGTTACCATCAGCTGAAGTGTGAAAGAGCAAGACATTCCTAAAACAGCTTTTCACCGTACACGCACAAACACTACGAGTTTCTCGTTATGTCCTTTGGTTTAACCAACGCGCCAGTTGCTTTTAAGGATTTGATGAATCGAGTGTGTTAGCCGATGTTGGATAAATCCGTGATTGTATTCATTGATGATATCCTGATTTATTGAAGGAGCGAGGAGGAGCATGCTGTTCACATTTGGGAAGTGTTAGAGACGCTTAAAAGGGAGAAGTTGAATGCTAAATTCTCCAAGTGCGCGTTCTGGTTGCGCGAGGTCCAATTTCTGGGTCACGTGGTTAATCCCGAGTGGATTATGGTGGACCCGGAAAAAGTGGAGACGGGATGCAATGGAAGTATCCAAAGACGCCATCCGAGATTCGTAGTTTCTTGGGACCCGTCAAAAGTTGAGACGGTGACCCGTAAGGATGTGAAGTTTGTATGGGGTCAAGAACAAGAGAAGGCTTTTGAGGAGCTAAAGACGAGGTTGACGCAAGATCCAGTCTTGTTATTACCCGAAGGAAGCGAGGACTTGGTAGTCTACTCCGATGCTTCTTACTTGGGGTTGGGCTGCGTGTTGATGCAACGAGGAAATATTAGCCTACGAATCCCAACAGTTGAAGATTCATGAGGTTAACTACCCTACTCATGACTTAGAACTAGCGACGGTGGTCTTTGCGTTGAAGATTTAGAGGCACTACCTGTACGGAGATGTATCACTGAATATGAGGCAAAGGAGATGGTTAGAGCTTATAAAGGATTATGATTGCAAGATCCATTACCATCCGGGAAAAGCAAACGTAGTGGCGGATGCTCTAAGCCAAAATGAGAGACCCGAACCAATCCGGGTGAAAACCTATCAATTAGTTATGACCTCCGATGTGATGAAGCAGGTCAAAGAATTTCAAGAAGAGGCTTTGAAGGAAGATCACCTTAACTCCGAAAGGATGAGAGGTCTAGTCACAGAGCTGGGAGAAAACACTCTCGGTGTTAAAACCCGATCTCGGCAGAAGTGAATTCCTCGTTATGGGGACCTACGTGGAAGGATCATGGATGAAGCTCAAAAGACTCAATACTCCATTCATCCTGGTGCTACAAAGATGTATCAAGATATGAAGAAAGATTATCGGTGGCCAGGTATGAAACGCGACATGGTGGAGTATGTGAGTAAGTGCCTTACTTGCTTGCATGAGAAGCCGTACGGGAAGATCCAACCTTTGGATATATCCGAGTGGAAGTGGGAACATATCACCATGGACTTCATTACAAACCTACTGCGTATTGCGAGGGGGTACCCGCCATATGGGTGATTGTAGACCGGCTGACGAAGAATGCCTATTTTCTACCAATCCGTGAAACGTATTCATCTGAGAGGTTAGCGGATCCGTTCATCAAAGAGATTGTAACTCGTTATGGTGTACCGGTGTCCATTGTGTCTGACCGTGACACTCGATTTACATCCAAGTTTTGGAAGAAATTCCACGATGCAATCTGGCCGAGGTTATACATTAGCACGGTTTATCATCCTCAGACGGATGGTCTATCAGAAAGAACCATTCAGACGCTTGAGGATATGCTTCGGGCATGCATCATTGATTTTAGAGGAAGTTGGGACGAACACTTACCATTAGCTGAATTCTCATACAATAACAGTTATAGCATGCCACCTTATGAGATGTTATACGGTAGGAGGTGTAGAACGCCGTATGTTGGGGTGATATTGGTCAGAAGGAATTAGGAAGCATCGAAGTGATCGAGACTACGACTGAGAATCTGGAAAAGATCATGGCCTATATGAAGGCGGCCAAAGATAGGCAAAAGTCGTATGCCAACGGGAGACGTAGACCGATTGAGTTCAAGGTGGGTGATAGAGTTATGCTGAAGGTCTCACATTGGAAGGGTATCATTCGGTTCAGAAAGCGGGGCAAGTTGAGCCCGAGGTACATAAGGCCTTTCCGAATCACTACTCAAGTAGGAGAGGTGGCCTATAGGTTGGAGCTACCCGTTGAGTTATGTGGGATTCACGCGACATTCCATGTATCTTATTTGAGAAAGTGCTTAGCTGATGAAGATATGATTGTATCACTAGAGGACATTGAGGTAGATGAGCGGCTAAATTATGTGGAGCAACCAGTGGCGATCATTGATCGAAATGAGAAGAGTTACTGAATAAAATGGTTCCCTTGGTGCAAGTACAGTGGAAACATAGAAAGGGATCCGAGTCTACGTGGAAGACTAAAGAGGATATGAGACAACATTACTCACAACTATTCAAGGAGTAACAGGTTTCGAGGACGAAACCTATATAAGGGGGGTGGACTTGTAACACCCGGAAAATTTTAAAGGAACAAGAAAAGATAAATAAAAGAAAGAAAAGCAATAAAACCCAAGTTGAGGGGCTAATTATATACAAGGGGCAAAGATTATTATTATGTTATACAAGGGACGAAACCTATATATGGGGGGTGGACTTGTAACACCCGGGTCTAATCTTTGTGATTGACCAGATGTATGGGACCTTTGTTGCTTGCTCCGGTACTGGTGCCCGCCCAGTGCATGATGTTTGAAGTCTATTTATAGACTTCGGCCCAGTACCCGCCTTGTGCATGATGTTTGGGGTATAGCACATGGCACTGGTCTGGATGAAAAGTGAAAGATAATGATGAAAGTACGGAATGTACGATATGAAAGAGAACGAATGAATGATAACAAATGACGTACGATGACGCATGATGATGAAAGATAATAATAAATATTATCTATGTGTACGTATGATGTGTGACCACGTATGAAAAGTAAAGGAAAGGTTTTAAACAAAACTAAAGTCTTTTATTTTATAAAACTAGAACTCACTCAACAACGCTGACTTTTATGTATTTTCTAGTTGGCAGGTAATGGTTGCTGAGGATAGCACGGGTGCAGCTACTTGGCAAGTTTTGGATGGCATCCATTTTATGTTATCATAAGACTTTTGTGTTGTAATGCAACCAAACAATATTTTGTAACGATTAACAACGTTGTATTATTTGGCAAAAACGATTGAAATGGTTTGTTAAGTTATTCCGCTGCGATATGTAAATAAAAATGTATCTTTTATATTTTATGTGCGAGGAATGACCAACTGTAAGCGTCCCGGGAACGGGGCCTTACATGAGGTACCGATAGATGGCTAAGACAATAACCATGAAGTTTTCGATTACCATGAGAAAATTCCAGCAGGTTTCGATGAGATTCTGGCGCGTTCTGGTGCAACTTTAATAGTATATTGTAATCAAGACAGAACAGTCATGATATGCTAAGGAAGCAATATAACAAATCTAGATAATGCTAATGCGAGTCAAATGATGTAGGGAGATCAAATGTTAACTTTTAGTTAACGGGACATGTGTTAAATGATACTTCTCCACCAAGATTAGCAGGTTTGGACAAGAAAACGTAACAAAAGCACGAGAATAATACCTTAGGTGATCCGAGGATAAACAAGAGAAAAATATGGCCGAGACTGATTTCCAGCGATTAGTGGCAGTAGACGGTGGTGGTAGTGGAACATATAGGGCAGATCTGACCGGAATTTCAAGGGGAATGTAGCGGTACAAGAGGTGACGCCTCACGCGCCGGAATTCTGGCCAGATCTGGGAAATAAGGGGGCGGCGTGTGGGAGACAAACACCATGTATGGGGGCAGATATTTTGGGGGTACCCCAATCAGGGGTATGGGAATCTGATGGTGGTGGCGTTGAGATGTGATGATGTCTCGAAATAAGATTTTTAGACAAGAACAGATCTGGTTGGTTGGTTTCCTGTAACTGGAACAGGGACAAAATAGTGACAGAGCAGATTAGGAGAAGAACATGGTGACAGGAACAGTGACGGTCAGCAGAGATATGGCAATATGTGGGAAATAAGGGGGCGGCGCATGGGAGACAACCGCCATGCGTGAGAGCGCATGAGATGGCGGTCAACGGTGTTCTTTTTGGGGGGTACCCAATCACAGGACTGGGATTCTGATGGTGGTGGCGGTGAGATGTGATAATGTCTTGAAACAAGATTTTTAGATGGGAACAGATCTGGTTGGTTGGGATAGAACAGTGATAGAGCAGGCCAGGAGAAGAACATGGTTATGGGAATAGTGGCAGAGCGAAAACAGGGTCAGGTATTTACATTTAACAAAACATAACCACAAGAAAGAGACATACTGTTTCTCACATTTATGAATGGTGGTGAGGAAGGGATGGTAGGATGTGTAGAGTTTGTGGAGGGTGAGGGGTTGTTGATTGTTTGAGAGGTAGGGTTGGACATACTGTGCGGTGGTGTAGAGGGAGGGATGGTGTTGTTTGTTGGGCAGTGGTCTTCAGCTGCAGTAGTGGGGTCGATGGTTGGTGTGGTGTTATGGGTATTAGGTGAGGCCGGTGTAGATGAGGAAAAGATTGGTGGATCGGATACATATATGGTGTATGGATTTGAAGGAGGATTGTTTGAGGGTGGTTTCGGTTGTGGTGCAAAAGGAAAGTGTGATTCATTGAAACACACATGGCAAGCGATGTACATGGGCTCAATTGTGAGGTCTAGTCAACGATAATCATGATGAGACGGACTGTAGCCAAGAAATATGCATGGGTGGATCGGAAATCCATTTTATGAGGATTGTATGGGCGAAGGTAAGGGAAGCATTAGCAACCAAAAACTTGCAAAAACAAGAAGTCGGGTTGTTGGTTATGGATGATTTCAAATGTGGATTTGTTTGAGTGATTTCCGAAAGGCATTCGGTTGATAAGGTAGACCCTTGTGTCAAATACAATATGCAAGAAGTGTTTTGTTTGCTTGTGTGTGGACATGAGCAAAAAGTGAAAGTCTCGTTTCAACGACATGGCAATGTCGTCTTTCAACAATGCCATTTTGTTTGTTTGTGTGTGGACATGAGCGATGGTGAATTATACCGAGTTTTGGTTTGAACGCTTCTGAGTTTTGTTTGAAATTGTCGCTTAACAATGGCTACAAATTGTTCGAAGACATTGCAGACATTAGAATTATTTTTTAAATGAAATACCACATATAACATGAGAAGTGATCAACACAAAGCATAAAGTACCGATCACCATCAAAAGATAAAACCAGTGATGGCCCCCAAACATCACAATATATTGCTACGAAAAGAAGAATTGAACAATAATTGCAAACAGAATTGTGCAAAAGAAAAGTTTTATGGACTCTCCTAGTTGACAAGAATTGCAAACAGAATTAAACAATATATGAGAAACAGGAAGTAAATATTTTGAAAGCATTATGTGAAGGAGACTTTGATGTGAATGTCCAAGCCTTTGATGTCAAACTGAGGAGGAAGTTCGTGTGGCAGAGAAGGCGCACTTATTAATGGTTTGAAGCTGTGGTAGAGTAATGGTGTAGAGTCCATCATGTCTTGGCCCCTTGAGAAGGGTAGTACGTGTAGATATGTCCTTCACAAGGAAGAAAGATGGGTGAAATTCAAAGAATACATACTTATCAAGACAAAACTTTTGAACATAAAGTAGGTTTTGTTTGATTTATGGAACAGAAGAATGTTGTTTATGGAAAAGGTTTTGTTAGGTGAGAAAATATATGAAGAGCGAATGTTAAGAATGGGTAAACCCTGATAAGCGTTGCCCACATGAAGAAAGTCATCATCATGATATGCTTTAGATGTACCTAAACTTGAAAGATGAGGAGTAACATGACTATTCGCAGCTGTGTCCGGAAACCAAGTTCTTGAGAAAGTGGACCTATGATCAGAAAGTTGGCAGATGGTCTTCCATGAACGGTGGATGGATTCCGATTTGGGCAATGAGATGAGAGATGTGATAGGGTTTAGGGTTACAGTCTTGGCTCTGATACCAAGTGGAACCGTATAATTGTAATGATGAATTGAACCGTATAATTATAATTGTAAAGATGAATTGAAATATATAATAAATAAAGTTACACATGAGTCCCTCCATTATAGACAATAGATAGCCCTATACGAATGGTGGATGGATTCCACGAATCGTGGATGGATTCCGATTTGGGCAATGAGATGGGAGATGTGATAGGGTTTAGGGTTACAGTCTTGGCTCTGATACGAAGTGGAACCGTATAATAGTAAAGATGAATTGAACCGTATAATTATAATTGTAAAGATGAATTGAAATATATAATAAATAAAGTTACATATGAGTCCCTCTATTATAGACAATAGATAGCCCTACACTCAATTATCGAGTGAGATGTGATGATCTAGTTGGTTGGTTTCCGGTAACTGAAATAGGGACAGAACAGTGACAGAGAAGATCAGACGAGATGACGAGAACAGTGACGGAGCGAAAACGGGGTCAGGTATTAAGCCTTAGCTCTGATACTATGAAAACTTGTATGTGTATATATTATCTTAACTATATTGTATAATGTGAGGACACTCTATTTCTAGAGGAATAACCTAAAAAAACATAACTACACCTAAACTACAACATATTTACATTTAACAAAACATAACCACAATTTCCTTGCTAAAATAGTAAAAACATTAAAAATGATAACTAGTGTATGTGTACCTTCTATGCTCCCTAGGTTGTATGCAAAGCAAACATCTTTGTTTTTATCTGTACTTATAGCTATCAGCCCATTGCATTCCCTAAAATAGATTATGCACATATCAGATAAAATAACTTACAACAACATCAGATACAAACTGCAAATTGGAACTTGAGAATAGGTATATGTTCTCTTCCCCCACCCCTTACCCCTCGGTATAAGAATAAATAAAAAGCAGTCATATGTTCTTTTTCTGCATGCATCCAAGAAATTAAATATGAAGATTCATATAATAAATGCTTAGACAAAGCATCCTAGAGGTGTTATATATAGTGGTAACAATTTCTACCTTTTTTTTATAAATCATTAGTACTTGGGTCACAACTCGGGTTGTGGTGATTTGAAGGTGGCCCATATAATGCATACCCATGCATCTCCCGTATCATATATGTTATTCACACACGCATATTCAGTTAAATTTGTTTCCATAATTATAACTACCGCACTTCATTATTTGACATCAAAATGTCGGAGAAAGCGTTAGTGGGTCAACTCAACCCAACAACTCGTTTCTACATCTACTAGAAGTCTAAAATTGGCCTGTTTTGTGCAGCTATAAGGTTTAGAGAGATGAAAGTACTGATAAAACCTTCAAAAAAGTATCTTAAAAGCAGCTTATATATCTCGAAAGTTAACTTTAAGTACCGGATCAGAGGCCAAAATCCAAGAAAGCAACTATTGTTGCCTGAAGTACGTTTTATATCCAAAACACCAGATCGATTTCATCATCATGTTTACCATCAATAAATTAACATGGTCCATGTAATCGACATAAAAATCTTGACTATTAGAAAGAAGTTGAAGCAAACCAAAATCTTGAAAAAAAAAATAAGCTAGGTTTGAAGCGGTTTTTGCATATTCCATCTCTTTTGGTTATGAAAATCAGATTACAATTAAGTTTCAAATACCATAAAATTAGTAAATAACGCATAGAGAATTCAAGTGATACCTAAAGGAGAAAGAAGATAGGGCGGATGAGAAGAACCTGTTGGCATCGAAGTGGTGGTGGTTTAGCAGAGGAATATGAAGTCTTACATCCACAACTCCATCTCCAGAAACGTGAAGAATAACAAGTGGTGTAAATTCAGGGATCGACCCGTTGCCGGAAGTCTTACATCCACAACTCCGGCGACTTGAAAGACAAAGAATTGAACGGATTGTAGGGCAGAGGGAGGAGAAACAGAGGAATATGAAGCGGTGTAAATTAGGGGATCGATCCACCGATTCACCGGACGCGTGAAGAAGCACCGATTCACCGGCGACTTGAAGGTGGTAGTACTACTGTACTAGTAGGGGTATATATATATAATAATAAATGGTATTTGTGTTGATTCCATTGATATATACAGATGAGGATTCAGAGAGACGTTGGAGGGTTTGATTGATTGCAATCAGAACCCGTTAGCAAATGGGATTTTTATAATAATAATCGATTCTTCGATATGGAAACCAAATCCGGTTTCTGATTCGGTACGGACGCCGGCTCCAACGGTCCAATCCCACGCTGCTTCTCATTTATTAATAATTAATTGTTTGTATGAATTATTTTTGATGTTTAAATGAATTTAAGTTATTCTATATAAAAATAGATTATTATTCCTAATGCATAATTTGTTTATAAAACTAGATGAGGACATAAAGTTAAATTGTTGAACAGGGGCGTCTCAACGTTTTTAGAGGCCTAAAGCGAAGATGAAATCGGAGGCCTTTTAAAATTTTATTTTTAAAAACTCTCATGTTTTGAAGCACAAGCACTAGTTGATTCATAATTCCTAAATCAGTTAATTCAAAGCAAATCCTAATTGATTCAATCATTTATCTTCTAATAAACTATAACAAGTAAAATGGTAAAACAAATAAATAATTAGCAATGTGCAAATCAAATAAAAAGAAGCATATACAAAACTAAAACAAATTTAGAATAATTATCAATTAACAACTTGCCCTAAGACAAAAAATTAAAGAAAAACAATTAGCAATACATTAAGCAATTTATCTTATTTAGGGAGAAAATCAATCAATCAGATAACCCGTTTAGCCTAGTACTTAATCGTGAGTCCGTTACTACACTAGATGTCTAGATGAAATCGAAGTTTAAAGGCTTCTTAATTGCAACGAAATCAAAGAAGCAAATCGTGACTCAACCGGATGAAATTAGAGAAGCAAATGAACGTGGGGGGGGGTTCTTATTCGTGATTCCAGTGAAAAAATTGAAGTTTTGAGTGGCTCGGTTCGCTTGGGGCAAGCAAAATTATAAGCGAATCATGGGTGTGCGGTTGTTCATCTTAACCATTTGGCTTTGTTCGTCTCTTCCTTTCAACTCCCCCCACTCCAACCCCCAATCAGAAATTCACCGATAGCCTGTGTTGAAGATTTACGACCTGCCGACCTAGGTTTCTTTCTTTCTTTCATTCATTATGTTTTTTAATTTAGTTTATTTTGGGTTTAAATCGAGAATGAGCTATACAATAAAATTTATTTTTTGGTGGCCTATTAGAATGAGTAAGCCTAAAGCTCTAGCTTATTTTGTTAAGCTGTTGAGACGCCCCTGTTGTTGAACGGTTAACCCAAAACTATTTTGGACTTCTCCTAAAATATTAAATTTTACACCTTTTCCTCAAGTTAGTTTTTGTAAACATCTTCAATATTAATACACAGTTAAGACCACTTGTGTTTTTCTAAGTGTCAAAGATGAATATGAGCGTTTCATTCTATAATCAGTGTGCTTTTTAATATAAGTATTAATATATTTTTTAAAATTTACATACTTATAGATGATTACATAATATACAAATGAATTATTGTGGTGCGATAATTTATTAGGTTTTATACAACCATTTAAAG
The DNA here is from genome assembly GCA_025215565.1 of Flaveria ramosissima. NCBI lineage: Eukaryota > Viridiplantae > Streptophyta > Magnoliopsida > Asterales > Asteraceae > Flaveria > Flaveria ramosissima. Next base: position 69,792,110 of record CM046030.1, read on the forward strand.
ACAGGAAAAATAATAAAAGATCCAATAATATTTACACATGATTATAAAACTATTTCTTTACTTATAACTCTATACATTAGAAAATAGATGCAATGTAATTACTACAATGAAACGACAAATAATTTATGTATGACTAGGCTAAAACCCCGTGTATTACACGGGTTGAATAAGAAAAATACTAAATATTTATTTATGAAGAGTTAGGATCTGTCTATGTTAAATATAATATATGATTGAAATCCTGTATGAGTAAATACTTTGTTTAGTTGATAAAGTATTTTTATTGTTTTCTAAAACGAAAGTTTTAAAAAACTATTGCTGTGAAAAAATTCATGTTTTAATCAATACCCATTGGTTAAAATCTCCGGGTTTGTTTTGTACAAATTATTTATACATAAAACTCTAATTATTTAAAAAGATTGTTTTTAAAATATTTTATAATCTAAAAAAGTTTCATTATTTTAGAAAAAAAAATCATAGTTTTAGACAATTTTGATTTTGAAAAAATATATTTTAAATCAACATACTTAGTTCTTATTTATTGAAAAAAATCTCTTTTAAAAATTATTAATTCAAAAAGGACTTGGATATATTATACCGATAGAGAAAGAGAAAATTTAATTTTTTTTTAAATGAAATAAATAATTTGGATGTGAAATTAAATGAGAAAGTGGTTGTGAGAATGCCAAAGAATTATTAAAATAGATATGAAAAAGAATTTGTCGCACAAGAAATAGATGACCAATGATATAACAACACGTATCATATGATTTGTTTATGTCATGTAAGTTGATTACATAAATCAACTCACGTATGAAATGTCATAAAACTTTATCAAACTTTAATTATCAGTTAACTATTTAGATTTATAATACTAAATAAATATTTTTAACTTGTTAAGACTTTAGAACATGCATTGTTCTCTTAATCTAAACGTAATTTTCCCTAGTATTTCTTTTTTATAGTTAAACTGTAAGAATGTGTTTGTTTCAGGAAAAACTCTTTTGAATTAGGTTTAAACCTAGACCTAAAAGATCCTAAGCACAAACAATTGCCCTTATTACTTTTAGACCAGAAGGCTTTTGGTGGGTTTATTAATAGTTAAGTTGGTTACCACTTTCGACTATTGACATATAATATAGGATTTTAAAACCAATCGTCTTGATAAAATATCATGTTATAAAGGTTGACCAAGTAAAAAATAGTTTTTTTTAAAACGAATGTAAAAATTATTCTACATAAGGGTGTTCAACGGTTTATTTGATTTTGTTATAAAAAATTTTGGCTTATCAATTAATCAAATCGAATCAAACTAGATACATGTCTATATCGAAATGAATTCAATCTATTAAAGCGATTTCAAAATTTGAATACAATTGAATTTGGTAAAAAATGTTAAATTCAATTAACCAAACCGAATAAACAAGATTTTGTAGACTCGATAACTGAACAAAAAAATGAATTTACAAATCAGTTTGATTTTCTCATTATGGATATGGTTTGGTTTGATTTTATTAGGTTTTCAGTTTTTCTAAACACCCCTAATTCGGCATGAAGCCTGGTTGCATAAATATTTTATTGACACAAGTATAAAGATGTTATTATATTCTTTTATTTTAAATGACACGTATATGTCATGTTTTTTATGACACTTAGGACCGATATACATGAACATTCTTGTACAAGCATTAGCCCAATTCTTGGATCAACATGAGTTGAAGTTGATATTCTGAAGTTTAAAAGAAAGATATCCTATCATTCAACTTCGTGAGAAATGCTTAGACTATTCCTATCTTCAACCATTTCCTTGGGTCGGTAGCCACGTGGAGGATGAAAACAATAAAAAAAATATATTACTGCAACTCAATTTGACAACCAGATTGCACCACCAACCCTTGGTTGTGGTAAATTTTTTTATTAACTTGTCACATTCCAAATTTTAATTGGTTGGTGTTATATATATATATATTTAATAAAACTAATCGTTTAAAAAAACTAAAACTATATATATTTAAAAAATATAAAAATACCAAAATTTCTTATGTTTTTTTCTCTATAAATACAGTATAATAAACTATTATTTTATAATATTAGGTTGAATTGGGTTGAGTTGTAAATGAGAATGAAATATTATGTTAGGTTGAGTTGTATTTGTGAAAGAGAGAGAGAAATTAATTTTTAAATGTTAGGTTGGGTTGGATCGGGTTGTGAATGGGAGTAGTCTTAGAGATTAATGAAAAAAGAATAAGCAAAGATTAAATTAAACTTGTCGAGTAGACAAAAGCGGTCTAAAAAGGACACAAACTTTGCAAAACATCACCTAATGAAAGTAAATAGAAAGAGGTGTTAAAAGGAGGAAATAGAACCAAAACATCAATAACGAAAATTAAGTAGCCAAATAATTGTATACACCCAATCATAAACATAACATTGAATTACTTCAAGGGCAATTCAAAATTATATTCTACAGTATTAACATGGCTAGAATAGGTTGCCAATAAGAGCGATGAAAACTCAAAAATTTATGTACAACCGAAGCATCATGACAATAAAGAAATGAAGTAGTAGAAAAACAAGTCAAAATTTATCAGAAAAAGAAAATGGGCTTTGTCATTCCTCATGATATAGTAAAAGTTAGTAACTATGATGCGTGTATTTATGAAATATAAAATACATTAAAAAAGTTTTAGAGAACACAAAAAAGAATTTAAATGATACCTTTTTGTTTCAAAATGAAGAAAGGCATCCAACATTAATGTCCCTTGCATGCCCAACTCCCTGAATCACATAATTTATGTTCCTTAATCATAATAGAGAATAAATAATAACCAAAAAGAAACAAGAATTAAAATTTGTAAAATAACAACGATTCAACCTGCTAGTCATTGCTCGAACAAGAACATGAAAAGCTTCATTAGGTCATTGAGCTGGCGAATCATACGCTCAGCTTTCCCATTTTGTTGGGAAGTCTGTGGACATGAGAATCGAAATTGTAATCCGCTTGTTACTACAAAGTTTCAAAAACCCACGTAAATTGGGTGTAATCATCAATAAGCACAAGATAATACTTGAATCCGTTTATACTTACTATGGGGGATGTCCACAAATCACCATGTACTATATCAAAGGGAAATAAAGTAGCATAACTAGCATCATGAAAAGGGAGGCGTTTATGTTTCGCAAGTTGGCATGAATTACAAACAGACGATCGAGTAAGTTTATTACATGAAATGACTATATTAAAATGTAAAAATTGCATAACATGTAAACCAAGATGTCCCAAGCGATCATGACAATATCAAAGGACAATGAGGGTTTGGTGAACAGGTAAAGGTGACTGGAACTATTGTGACGACGTAGGAGCCTCCCATCCTTGAAATCCTTAACAGAAAAAATTCGACAGAAACATAATTATCACATGTGAATTGTCGACCAAAAATCAAGTTTTTAATAATTTTGGGTGTTTATAGAAAAAATTTTCAAATGGAGTGGTTTGGCGGAGAAGGGAGAATAGTGTGTCCTGATTAAGAACTTGTACCCGGTTCCTATTCCTAACAGAAGGAGAGGTGATTGTACCTTGATCCGAGGTAAGATGAGAGGTGGCCTTGGTATCCATATACCACTCTTTGTCACCGGGATCTAAAGAAGTCGCCTGAAATGCCTCGGTTAAAGCTGACGGGTCAAGAGGATTCACATCAGTCAAATGGGCCTATGCAGGTGAACTGTTAGGCTGAATATTGGGCATGGGCTACTGAAAGTTAGGCCAAGGAGAGGGCCAGCCGGAAGCAGTTGGATAAGGGCAAGGGGAAGGAGTCCACCAGGAAGCCCTTTAGGGGGCGGTTATGGTGTGGTTGGCTAGTTAGGCCCAATTGTGTTGGGTTAATCTTGATTGGGTCAAGTTGGGTCAAGTTATGGGTCATGGATCTAGTATTATGTCATGTGTTTGATGGGTTTGCAAGAACATGAAACGAAGTTTAACCATTTAAACTTTTCATAAAATGCAGCGGATATATATATATCTTTAAACACTTTTAAAGCTGAAAAACCATGTTCTTAGATGTCCATATAAGTGTAAGAAGCAAACCCATTAACCAAGGATCATTTATGTGAATAATCAAGCTAAGAACATAAAGAAACGTACATAAAATCACAGCCACATAGAGCTGTGAATACATCTACCTTTCTGCAGAAAAATCGACCAAAGAAAAGGGGTTGGGAATGCTTGTGAATCCGGCCAAGAGTCCAAAGAAGGCCTCCTCAAGCTTGTATACCCCAAGCTTATGTTCAAACACCCTTCTTGTTAGGGAGAACACCACAAATCAGCTCACAAAGTCTTCCCTTTTCAGCCTAATTTCCGAAAATTTTGAGAGAGAAAGAGAGAGAGAGCTGAATGCAATGAATGGAATAATGGTTGTGTGTGTGTCTAGTTAAGCCCTTTGTATTTTCAAGGACACAAAGGTCCAATGACAATGCAAGAGGGGGGGCGGCCACTTTATTCAAAATGAGAGTTCCCTCTCAATTTTATAACACAATAAAATGTTAACTAGCCACTTAACTAGATATATTATCTATACAACTAACCCATTTAATTGTATAATATATATATACTACCATTATTAATTTGTAATGTTATTCAACTAATTTAAATAGCATTACAAATAATATTATTGAACAAAATATCCTAATAAATTGTCCATCTCATTTGCAACTTGTTTAGAAAACCCATTTTCTAAATTGGTGTTAATATTCAATTATATCATGTAATTGAATATTAATAGGTGTTTGTTAAGCTTGTTGTTGGGTATAACCCGACTTGGATCATAACGTACTAACCACATCAATATTCTAAGTGTCTTGGGCACACACAGAATCTTACAATCTCCCACTTGCCCAAGATTCATAGAAGATTGATGCAAGCAGTAAATACCGCCTAACAACGGTTTACTACCCTTAATACGCATGACTTATAGCCATTCAATAACATCATCCCTTTCAAGTGCCCTACTTGAAATGATTTAGGTGAATTAATCATCTATCCTTTTGTTACAGATGTCATGTTAAATCCAAGGACACAGAATGATCATTCCTTGTTGATTTAACTTAATCAGGCCTTAGACATCTAACTCTCAACGAATAAGAGGAACAAATTCCATCTTGACTACATACGTCTCTCACAAACACTTCGTGTTATACCTGAACATATCCTTGTGTACTGTCCACTATCTCAGGGCAGTGAAGAATAGGCTCAAGGTATAAAACTTGGTGAATATCAAAACCCAATATGTGTCTCAGGTCTGAGGATACCAAATGATATTCGCCTTTACTCAAATTTACTTATGATCAATCAATAAGATTCCATGTAGTAAAATTTAAGATGCGGGTTAGTCCAATATTTGTATCCCACAAATATCTATGAACCTTGGTAGCAACCCATTGCTCTATATTCATCCTTATGAATATCAACCAATCCAAGTTCATAATAATCTTACTTTCACACTTGTTCCCACAAGTATGAGCGACTACGGACATTTTAGAGTAAACAATTTACTCATGGATTAAACATGCTAAATTGGAACATTAATTGAAACATTATAACCAAATAATTTTATTCAAATAATAAAGAGTTCCACATATCCAAATACAAAATGTACAGATCAAATCCAATCACTAGAATATCGAAGTCCCATGGCACAAGTATGACATTCATGCTTTGCCTTTTCAAGGAGCTTCGTGAGAGGATCCGCAATATTTTGATCCGTGTGAACTTTGCGAATACATATCTTTCCCTTTTCAACTTCATCTCGTATGTAGTTGAATCTCCGCTCAATGTGCCTAGTCTTTTGATGAGCACGGGGTTCCTTGATTTGTGCAATCGCACCCTCGTTATCACAAAAGATCTCTAGGGGGTCCTGAATGGAAGGGACTACCCCTAGATCGGCAATGAATTTCTTCAACCATGCAGCTTCTTGAGCTGCCAATGAGGCGGCAACGTATTCTGATTCTGTAGTCGATAGAGCCACCACATCCTGCTTGGAGCTCTTCCAAGAGACAGCTCCTCCATTTAGAATGAAAATGTATCCCGATTGTGACCGAGAATCATCACGATCGGTTTGGAAACTCGCATCCGTGTAACCTTTTACAACGAGTTCCTCGTCACCAGATCCATAGATTAGGAACATATCCCTTGTCCTCCTTAGGTATTTAAGTATGTTCTTAACAGCCATCCAATGACTGTTTCCAGGATTTTGCTGGTAACGGCTTGTCATGCTCAAAGCGCATGACACGTCCGGTCGAGTGCATATCATTGCATACATGATGGATCCAATAGCAGATGCATATGGGATTGCCTTCATTTTATCTTGCTCATCCTTTGAGCTTGGACATTGAGTCGTACTCAATATCGTTCCTCTTTGAATAGGTACGGTACCTTTCTTAGAGTTCTCCATCTTGAATCTTTTCAAGATCTTATCAATGTATGCACTTTGATTCAAACCAATCAACCGCCTTGATCTATCCCTATAGATCTTTATTCCTAGAATATAGGCGGCTTCACCAAGATCCTTGATGGAAAAACAACTTCCAAGCCAGGTTTTTACACCTTCCAAGGTTGGAATGTCATTTCCAAATAGTAGTATGTCATCAACATACAATACTAGGAAAGTTACTGTGCTCCCACTAGCCTTCTTATACACACAAGCCTCATCAGCGTTTTTGATGAAGCCAAATTTCTTTACTTCCTCATCAAAACGGTGATTCCAGCTTCTCGATGCTTGTTTCAATCCATAGATTGATTTCTTTAACTTGCATACTTTATTAGGATGTTTTGGATCGACAAAACCTTCAGGCTGAACCATATAGACATCTTCCTCAAGATATCCATTTAGGAAAGCAGTTTTGACATCCATTTGCCAAATCTCATAATCATAATGAGCAGCTATGGCAAACAATATCCTTATAGACTTTAGCATCGCTACAGGTGAGAAGGTTTCATCATAATCAACCCCTTGAGTTTGAGTGAAACCCTTTGCTACAAGTCTAGCTTTATAAGTATCCAAGTTTCCATGCATATCGGTTTTCTTCTTGAAAACCCACTTACTTCCAACTACTTTGGAATTAAGAGGTGGTACAACAAGTTCCCAAACTTGGTTGTCATACATGGATTGCATCTCAACGTTCATGGCTTCTAGCCATTTGTCACAATCCGTATTGGACATTGCATTATGGTATGTGGTTGGTTCATCAGAATCTACCACATAGCATCCATCCACGAAAAATCCATATCTTTCAGGTGGATTACTAGTTCTACCACTTCTGCGAACGTTTTGTGTGTATTGATCAACCATTTGATCATCTTCAACATCCTCATGTTGAGTGCTAGTTTCAACCAAACGTGCATCGGGTTGTGGTTCTTGATCTTCCTCAAGATCCACTGTTCTACTGCTAGCTCCTTCCATAAGGAACTTTGCTTCTAAGAACTCACCCTTTCTGGCAACAAACACCTTTTGTTCCAGTGGATCATAGAAATAATATCTCATAGAATCTCTAGGATATCCAATAAAGATACACTTGGTGGATCGGACTTCCAATTTGTTTGGGGTGGGAGTCTTAACATAAGCCTCACATCCCCAAACCCTTAAGTATGATAGGGATGGAACTCTTCATGCCATATCTCAAAAGGTGTCCTTTCCACCTTTTTGGTTGGGGCCATATTTAAAATACGGGCCGCAGAGAGCAAAGCGAAACCCCAAAATGATAGAGGTAATGTGCTTCTAGCCATCATAGATCGGACCATATCCAATAAGGTTCGATTCCTCCTCTCAGACACACCATTATGTTGTGGTGTTCCAGGTGGAGTGAGTTGTGAGACAATCCCATAACTCCTAAGATGATCTTGAAAAACATCACTTAGGTATTCACCTCCTCTATCGGTACGGAGAACTTTAATTGACTTGTTGAGTTGATTTTCAACTTCATTCTTGAAGATTTTGAACATTTCAAAAGCTTCATCTTTGTGCCTTAATAAGTACACATACCCATAGCGACTATAATCGTCGGTAAAGGTAATGAAGTATTTTTCACCATTCCTAGTCATTGGCTTAAAAGGACCACATACATCCGAATGTATGATTCCTAATAAATCTTTTGCCCTTTCGGTAGTTCCACTAAAGGGTGCCTTAGTCATCTTACCTTGTAAACAAGATTCACAAACATCAAATGAATCACATTCATTTGTTTTTAAAAGACCATTCTTTTGAAGTGTTTGTAAACGTTTCTTGTTTATATGACCAAGACGACAATGCCAAAGATAGGTATCACTCAAGTCCAACTTGAGTTTCTTGGTGTTTGTTTGGTACAATGAACTATTTAAAGTATTTTCATGAACCAATTCATAAATACCATTAATTGGTATAGCTTTAAAATAGAACATACCATTTAAAGAAACATGAATATCATTTTCAATAAAAGATAATACATAATCATAATGTCTTAATTGAGATACAGAAATAATGTTCCTAGTCAAACTAGGAGCATACAAAACATTCTTCAAAATAACTTCCAAGCCACTTGGAAGTCTTAGGATGTAGTCCCCACGAGCTTCAACTAAGACTTTAGTTCCATTGCCCATGAAGAGGCTAACATCCCCTTTCTTGAAGTCCCTACTTCTTGTGAACCCCTGCAACAAATTGCAAATATGAGTTCCACATCCGGTATCCAATACCCATGTGTTTGAAGATGTAACATTAAGATCAATATGTATCATGTATATTGTACCTGAGGTCTGCCCGGCATCCCTCTTTGCTTTCAACTCTTGGAGATGGACAGGACAATTCCTTGCCCAATGTCCTATCTCCCCACACTTGAAGCATGGGTCATTTGTAGCAACCTTTTGCTTCTTCTCTTGTGGTTTGGGTGGTACCCTTACCACCCCTTTCCCTTTTCCCCACACATGTCCCTTACCCTTGGCAACCTTTGCCTTGGGTGCGGGATGAGGCCTTTTGTTGTTCCCACCTTCATTGATGGTGAGAACGGGTAAAACCCTTTTACCCATGGCCGCCTCGGCCGTTTTGAGCATTGAGTGAAGTTCACCAATGCTTTTGTCCCATGCATTCATGTTGTAGTTCAACACGAATGTCTCGAACTTCTTGGTTAGGCCATTTAGGATCAAATCCGTGGCCAACTCCTTCGAGACGGGGCAATTTAGCCTCTCGAGGCGGTCAATATGACTTTTCATCTTAAGTACATAAGATGAAACCGATTGGTTGTCGTCCATACGACATGCATGGAGCGCTCGAACCGTTTCGAACCGCTCAACCCTTGCTTGCTGTTGGAACGTTTCCTTCAGCTGGGTTATCATGTCGTAAGCTCCGTGATGTTCATACTCCTTTTGGAGATCCGGAGTCATGCTCGCTAGCATGAGACAAGACACTTGGACGGAGTCCTCAGTGTATTTCAGCCAATCGTTAAAGGCCTCCTCATCATCCTCGTTAGGTTGATCGGGGATAGGGTCGTCTAAAACATATGATCTTCTCTCTTGCTTGAGAACAATTCTCAAGTTTCGATACCAATCAATAAAGTTGTTATGATTTAGACGTTCCTTTTGGAGGATCGCTCGTAGTGATTGGTTTGACGCGGACGAGTTATCGTGATTTTCATTATTGGTGGCCATCTACAAAATTTAACAAAGATCAATTTTAGTATTTTCGATATTGCTAATTTTAATATTTAATGCCTTTTAAGGTCTTTTCATATTAAAATCTAGAACCCAACATTACATTTAAATCGTGGTTAGGTGACCTTTATCCCACGTTTTAAATTCATAAGGTGGTCAACGTTTGACGATTGCAACCATTTGCAACTTCTAGAAATATGGGATCGACTTAAAACATCATATGTAAAGTCGGCATGTTAATCCCATCAACACCATTTGGAAACCACATCGTAGGTGATCCATTTGACATGATTTGCAAATCAAGACACCCTACTTACACCCACGTGTGAGTTTGCCAAAACAAGTGGTTAGGTGACCTTTATCCCACAAATAAGGCATTCTCACCTCAAGTCACAAGTTCCCTCAAAATGGTTAGGTGACCTTTATCCCATTAAGAGTTCCCAAATGACTCAAGTGTTGTGTAAAAGGACGGTGTTGATCTTGTTTGGGAAAAAAGTTTTAGAGGTTTCAAAATACAAGTTTATAAAACTCTATGTACTTGTATTTGCATGCTTTCAAATACAAGGTACCTTATGGTCCTTTGATTAAAACCAATTTTAATCATTAAAATCATTAAACCATTTTAATAACTTTTATTTGCCTTTAAGAACCATCAATTTTCAGATTGTTATGTTTATTAATTAGTTTGTTATGCATGTCAAAACATCAACCAAACAATCAACCAAGCATAAAACATAAACAACCATATATGCATAACCATAGCTACTATTGTGACCACACTTGTTTGCCATCACAAGTGTGGTCATTTGGTCTTTCTTAAGGGTTGAATGAAACACAAAATTTAAAGTCTTTATAGACCCCACTTGAACTTGCATCCATATGCTCCAAGTCTTTCTCTTTGTGTCTTCCTCTTGTGCTTCCTTCTAGTGCATCTCCATATACAAAATTTATATCCTAATACAAATTTTCTAATAAAGGAATTGCACTTAATCTATCTATTACATTTCAAATGAATGAATAAATAAATTACATCTCAAAGAAAAACACAAAAGAATAATATTACAACCCAAATGTAAAACAACCAAAAAAAACATCCATTCCAAACCAAATCAACAAAGGGTCATGGCTAGGTTATGCACATAATCAACATCCAACATATCATTAAAAATAAAGTGATGAATCCCCACAAAACCCATGAATTTTCAGCCAACATAAACTGAAAATTTTGGGTTTAGATGTTGTCCAAACAACACAACAAAACAACATTTGTATATATCTTTCAAGATTTAACTATAAGCATGTATAATATGACCTTGAAAGATGGGATTCAACAAAACAGAAAAAAAACAGCCCCAAACCGGTTTATATCCATCCTTTAAAACCAATTTTAAAGAACAAAACTAGCAAGACATCCACATAACCGGCTCATGATGCCATTGATGGGTTTGCAAGAACATGAAACGAAGTTTAACCATTTAAACTTTTCATAAAACGCAGCGGATATATATATAACTTTAAACACTTTTAAAGCTGAAAAACCATGTTCTTAGATGTCCATATAAGTGTAAGAAGCAAACCCATTAACCAAGGATCATTTATGTGAATAATCAAGCTAAGAACATAAAGAAACGTACATAAAATCACAGCCACATAGAGCTGTGAATACATCTACCTTTCTGCAAAAAAATCGACCAAAGAAAAGGGGTTGGGAATGCTTGTGAATCCGGCCAAGAGTCCAAAGAAGGCCTCCTCAAGCTTGTATACCCCAAGCTTATGTTCAAACACCCTTCTTGTTAGGGAGAACACCACAAATCAGCTCACAAAGTCTTCCCTTTTCAGCCTAATTTCCGAAAATTTTGAGAGAGAAAGAGAGAGAGAGCTGAATGCAATGAATGGAATAATGGTTGTGTGTGTGTCTAGTTAAGCCCTTTGTATTTTCAAGGACACAAAGGTCCAATGACAATGCAAGAGGGGGGGCGGCCACTTTATTCAAAATGAGAGTTCCCTCTCAATTTTATAACACAATAAAATGTTAACTAGCCACTTAACTAGATATATTATCTATACAACTAACCCATTTAATTGTATAATATATATATACTACCATTATTAATTTGTAATGTTATTCAACTAATTTAAATAGCATTACAAATAATATTATTGAACAAAATATCCTAATAAATTGTCCATCTCATTTGCAACTTGTTTAGAAAACCCATTTTCTAAATTGGTGTTAATATTCAATTATATCATGTAATTGAATATTAATAGGTGTTTGTTAAGCTTGTTGTTGGGTATAACCCGACTTGGATCATAACGTACTAACCACATCAATATTCTAAGTGTCTTGGGCACACACAGAATCTTACAGTGTTTTATTTAATTTATGCAGCAAGTTTTTATTTTGAATTAGTCTTGGTAGTGGAGTAGTGGGTGATGGTAAGTAGTTGTCTATTGTATAGGAGTAGTGATCCATGTTTGCATGTTATTGTTTAGTCTATTTATATGTATGTTTTGCAAATAATGAAAATGCATAAGTTTATGAGTATAATCTTGGGCCTGAAACCAACATTTGGTATCAGAACACAAGGTTAGAAAAGAGGAGCGTTTTGAGAGTCGGCTTGCGAGAGGAGGAGCGGCTGGCTGCAGGGTTGAAGAACGAGAGGAAGCAACATGCAATCAAGCAAGAATATAGCAGCAGTGGTCATAAGCAACAGTCATTGAGGACCCGATTATTCAAGGCAGCAGCGAAGCAACATGTTTTTGTGGCGGTTATTATTGTTGAGAGAAAGAAAGAAATTGAAGGTCACCGTTGAAGCACGAAGAAAAAATCGAGACGAAGAAGGAAGAAATCGGTTTGAGAGGGAGGTGTTACGGTGGAATAAATAGAAAAGGATGAAGTAGACAAGCTATTTGCTGATTTAATTAAAAGAGATCATCGATGAAACAAGGAGGCAGCCTACCACATCTACTAACCGACATACCTCGAAAAAAAGTAAAAGCAGGAAGAAGCAAGCAACCATCAAACTTGAAGAATTATTTATAGGTTTTAATTGTTGAAAAAGGATATGCGAAGCAATCAAGCAACCTGTTGGTTTTAATTTTGAGCGAAAGGAAGGAAGTAGGCAAGCAAGCAGGTGAATAAACAGTGAGTTTTAAGAAAGTAGAGACTGTAGAGTGCAAGACTGAAAGAAACGATGGGTGTTTCAGGCTCAGTTTCGGGGCTGAAACGGTGACCAAATCACACCTCATTACATTGGTAGCAACTACACGAATAGGACAGCAAGCAGGAGAACAATTTGGTGATTTCGGATTCGGTTTCGAGGTCGATAGTGGAATTCAAATAGGGTGTTCTTGAGCAGGTTTATGAGAATGAAAGTAAAGACATAGGAGGTGTGTAGCAAGAGCAAGAGCAAGAGCAAGAGCAAAAGCAAGTGGCAAGTAGCAAGTAGCAAGAGCATGCAAGATGAATCGAGTCAATCAAGCAAGAAGATATCAAGCAAGAATAGAGCAAGAGATAAGAACTATAAGTCTTAAAGCAAGTAGCAAGAATCAAACCTGTGTGGTTCAATCAAGAAACAAGACCGAATCAAGATTAAAGGGGTGAATGTTGGGTTAATCTTGATTGGGTCAAGTAGGGTCAAGTTATGGGTCATGGATCTAGTATTATGTCATGTGTTTTATTTAATTTATGCAGCAAGTTTTTATTTTGAATTAGTCTTGGTAGCGGAGTAGTGGGTGATGGTAAGTAGTGGTCTATTTTATAGGAGTAGTGATCCTTGTTTGCATGTTATTGTTTAGTCTATTTATATGTATGTTTTGCAAATAATGAAAATGCATAAGTTTATGAGTATAATCTTGGGCCTGAAACCATACCCTGTAAGACCCAAGAGTGGAACCGAAAGACTAACCTGAGGGTCGTGATGCAATGCGGGTTTCAAAAGGACCTGGCCGAGAGGAATACGTTGGAGTCTCGAGAATTAGACCGGGATACAGATCTATTGTTGTCACGGCGACCAAAAACAGGACTTTTGGTTAAGGGAACAACTGCAACAACGATGTCGATGTTCTAACTGTGACATAGAACAAAGCAGTGTCCCAAGGAGGAATGGGTTGGTTGATATATGAAGCCACTGTGTCGTATTCTCTTGGCAAACCCCGAACCAGTTGTAGTACTAGTCTTGGGCAGACAAAAGGATGTCGACGTCCCCCAATTGTTCTTCAAGTTCCTTCATCTTCTGCCAATAAGCATCGAGAGAGGGCATGGTCCAAAGAGAGAGATTCGTGAACTCATGTTCGAGGGCAGCGACTAAAAACCCTTTTTATTCAAAAAGATGTTCTTGATACGCGTCCAAGCCTAAAACATTGTGGAATCTGGTTCAAGGACTCTCGAAAGGAGGTCATCAATCAGTGTACTGTATATCCATTGTAGCACAATCCAGTCAATCTCATGCCAAGAATCATACGCTGGATCGTCGTGATCCGGAGGCTTCATGCCATCGATATGGTCCAAGACCTTTTACCCACTAGCATGAAGTTGAAAAAGCTTCGCCCATGAAATTGATATGCTCATGTGTTGGTTTCGTTGCGCCGCTTGAAACCTAACAAGTTCAGTGTTATGTCACTAAGTAAATGAACAAAGATGTATCACAGGTGACACTTTTAACAGCACACTACTGAATGTAAGTGTAAAAGTGATGATAAAAAGCCCAAGGTGCCCGCTTAAGTCCGTAGAGACTTTTTGAAGCGACATACATGCGAAGGCTCTGTTGGATCAATGAACCCCGGGGGTTGGTACATGTAGACGGTTTCCTGAAGATCGCCATCTTAAAATGAGTTTTGACGTCCAATTGATTTATAGGCCAAGACCTCAAAACCACAAGACTAAGTACATTGCGTATAGTTGTCGCATTAACAACGAGCCTTGTAACATTGCAAAGAACCATTAGCATGAAATTTGTGTTTGAATAACCACATGCAACATATAATATGGGCATCCTTAGGTCAAATCACTAGCTCCCACGTGTTATTAGATATAAGAACATTATATTCATCGGTCATATCCGAGTGCGAGTTAGGATCAGAAAGGGCAAGGGTTTGTGACTTGGGTATAGGGGAGAGGATGGAGGCAGTAGTGGTGTGAAAGTTGAGAGGGGCTATGGGTTTAGTGATACCGGCACAAGAACGAGTTATCATTGGATGTTGGGGTGGTGGTGATGGTGGTGGCGGTGGAGGAGGCTGTGGTGGTGAGAGGGAAGGGGTAGGGGTGGGGGAAGGATCGGGTGGGGAAGATGTGATGGGAGGGGAAGCAGGTGTTTGTATGGGGTTGGAGGTTGGGGTTGAGCCTTCGACCGAAAGCGGGTGGGTGTCGGTGGAGGTGGAACTGTGGAAGTGATGATGAAAGGTTTAAGCCAGCAGTGGGCGATGGTGTAGAGTTTGAGGAAGGTTTGAGCCAGAAGATGTGATGGGAGGGAAGCAGGTGTTTGTATGGGGTTGGAGGTTGGAGGTAAGGGTTGAACCTTCGACCGAGAGGGGGTGGGCGCTAGAGGAGTTCAAAAACCGATTTGGCAACCGGTTCGGGAAAAAAAAACGAAACCGGTTTGGGGCCCAAACTTGTTTTAAACCTGCCCAACCTGACGGTTTAGGTTCGGTTTGTAGGTTTCCTCTTTCAAACTGGTTTCTAACCCGGTCAGGTTCCAAACCGGTTTTCAAACAATTATTTAAAATTTTATGTCTAATTGTTTCTATGTTTTATATATTATATATTTCACTTTGATTTTAAATTGTGTACTTAATTTGAAATTGTGTACTTTGTTTTTAAAAACAATTATGGAATGCTTCTAATTTTATATGTTTTAAGTTTTAAAAACAAATAAATATATGTAAATGCATCTTATAGGTTTATTTAATTTATACAATTAATATGTAACATTCATCTTATAAGTTATGTTTAATTTTTATAATTAATTGTTTATTTAAGTCCAAACCAGTTTAGAACCCGAACCGGTTTGAGCCCAAACCGGTTTTGACCACGGTTGACCAAACCGATTCCGGTTTGGAACCCAAACCGGTTTTAGAAAAAACCTCGGTTTGTACACCCCTAGTGGGCGCCATTAGAGGTGGAAGTGATAATGAAGGGTTTAAGCCAATAGTGGGTGATGGTGTAGAGTTTGAGGAGGGTTGTTGCCGGCGAGAGTAAGTGAACTGAAAGGTGGCAAGACGAGGAGGGGGTGGGGGCATAGGTAGGGAAGTGGACGGAGATGTCATGGTGTGGAAAGGTTGACGAAATAGAAGTGGAGACATGTCAACATCAAAAAATGAGTATGTCGAGACATTGATATCCTCGATGATCTGAGGGGTACCCGAGAAAGGATACAGATCTATTTTTGTCACGACGACCGAAAACACGATTTTTAGTAGAGGGAACTGCAACAGCGATGTTGGGTTCACTAAGCAGTGTCCAACTGTAACATGGAACAAAGCAGTGTCCCAAGGCATAAAGGTTTGGTTGATGTATGAAGCCACTGTGTCGTATTCTTTTGGCAATCACCGGACCAGTTGTAGTACTAGTCGTTGGGCGGACACTGGGCTATCGACATCCCCCAACTATTCTGCAATTTCCTTCATCTTCTGGCAATAAGCATCGAGAGAGGGCGAGGTCCGAAGGGAGAGATTCGTGAACTCATGTTCGAGGGCAGCGGCTCGAGACCCTTTATTATTCAGAAAGATGTTCTTGATACGCGTCCAAGCCTAAAACATGGTGGGCTCTAGTTCAAGGACTATCGAAATGAGGTCATCAATCAATGTATCGTATATCCACTATAGCACAATCGAGTCAATCTCGTGCCAAGAATCATACACTGGATCGTCATGATTCGGAGGCTTCGTGCCATTGATATGGTCCAAGACCTTGTACCCACGGGTATGAAGCTGAAAAGGCTTCACCCACAAGGAATATGAGACCTTAGTACCATCTAGTACACGTACCTGGTGTTGGATATTCGTCACCGTGTAAGCAGGATGGAAAGGATCGTGTTTGGGTGTGGGTGAGTTTGTGTCTTTCTTTAGCCATAGAATATAGAGAGTGCAAGGGGAGAAGTGAGAAGAAGTAGAAACAAAAAGAGAGGGAGAAATGAGGGTTGTTGTGCGACGAAAAGGTAGTAAAGGGGAGGGTGAGAAAGGCGGTGGTAGAGAGCTCTAGCTCTGATACCAAGTTTGTTTAGGAGAATCGATGTCCTTCTTATTCCACTAAACCGAGAATAAATACAAGAATACATAAACAAACTATCCACTATACGAGGAAGGAGAATATCTCAAATAACTACCAAACTAATGTTGCAAATAAGAATACAAGATAAATAAAATAAATATACAAAATCTCGGTTGACTAAAAAAGAAAATGAAATTTGTAACACATTACCTAATGACATCAAGAAAGGAAAAATAACCAACATATAAATGATGAAAATTACCAAATAGCCAAATAATGCTATAAACCGTATTAAACATGAAATAAAATTACTAAAAGGGAGATTTTAAACAATATTCTACTGTCTTAACATGGCTAAAATGTGTTTCCAATAAGAACAATTACAACTTAAACATTTGTGTACAAGTGAAAAATCATGACTATCTAGAAATGAAGTGATACGGATGGCAACTCATGACTTGAACTCGTTCTGGGATAAGATTCAATGGGATCCAGGTTGAATATTATTCAAAGATTAGAAAATATTTAAGCATTTAATTTATAGTTATCGTATCTTTTATTTATTTGGTTTATTCATGTTTATCGTAAAAGTTGTTAGGGACTAGTATAAATATTAGGTTTGGTTTCGTCTATTATTAGTTTTTGTTGATTGAATTAGAATTAAAGAACTTGTGTTCTTGGAACCATTTGGTTCGTTTATCGTCCTTTGATTAACTATTTGTTTTTTAGCCATTTGATCGCTTCCGAATCTGCATCATGAAGTTATAGAAAAACAAGTCAAATTACGGAAAATTTCCTCAATACTTAGTAAAAATTTGTGACAACAGTGTGTGAATTTATGTAATATAAAATACATAAAACAAGTTTTAGAGAACACATAATTTAAATGATATCTTTTTGTTTACAAATGAAAATAAGCATCCAACATAAACGTCCCTTGCATGTCTAGTAGCCGAAACCACATAATTTGTATTTCTTAATCATAATAAAGATGAAATAATAACCAAAAAGAAACAAAAATTAGAATTTGTAAAATAACAACTATTTAAGCATAACAATATATTAAATCCAGAATATTATTGATACGAAAAGAAGAATTGTGCAAAGAAAGTTTGTGAACATTCCCAACTGACAAGAATTGCAAACAGAATTGAACAATTTATCAAAAACAGGAAGTAAATATTTTGAAAGCATTGTGTGTGCAGGAGCCTTTGATGTGGATGTCCAAGCCTTTGATGCCAAACCGAGGAGGAAGCTCGTGTGAAAAAGAAGGTGCACTTATTAGTGGTTTGAAGTTGTGGTAGAGTAATGGTGTAGAGTCCATCAAGGCTTGGCCCCTTGAGATGGATAGTGCGTGTAGATATCTCCTTCACAAAGAAGAAAGATGGGTGAAATTTAAAGAATACATGATTATCAAGACAATTTTTTTGACGTGAGAGTAAGTTTTGTTTGATTTGTGGAACATGAAGAATGTTGTTTAAGAAAAAGGTTTTGTTAGGTGAGAAATATATGAAGAGCCGATCTTAAGAATGGGTAAACCCTTATCGTTGCCAACATGAAGGAAGTCATCACCATAATATGCTTCAGATGTACCTAAACTTGAAAGACCAGAAGTAACATGACTATTTGCACCTGTCTGGACCAAATTGTTGACGAAGTGTAAGGCCCCGTTCCCGGGACGCTCACAGCTAGTCAATCATCGCACATAAAACATATGTTTTATTGTAATACCCGGTTATTTTTTTTAAGTCAAAGAAAGAAAAATAATGTGAAGAAAAAGAAAGAAAAAGAAAGAAAAGGTATTTTACCCAAGTTAAGGAGTAAAATGTGCCAAAAAGGACAAAACTTTGGAAGAGTGGGTGTAAAGGGGCATGGCCGCCCACTCTCTCCTCATTCTCCCCATTCCAGCCGGTTTTGAGTGTGAGAAGAAGGGAAAGGGCAGAAACTTTCGGGAGTTTTGAAGATCAAGGAGAAAGAGTCGAATTCAAGTGGGTTTTGAGGTGAAGTTTGAGGCAAATGGGTTTGAAGGAAGCCTTACCCGAAGAGACTGTTAAGTTGAGTTCTAGGACCCTTATTTTACTTGTTTTTAACAGATTTTGGGGCTGGAAATGCATACGAAACTGTTTTTGTTATGTTGGGTGTTGTACCCGCATGTATGTGTTTGTGTCTTTGTGTGCGATTCGGGTGGGGTTCGAATTTAGGCAGGTTATGTTTGAGGACGATGTTATGGTTGTGTTTCTAAGGCTTAGGATGGTTGGTGTAAGCTTAGAACAGGTTGGAGAATGTTCGGGGACTGCAATCTGTTGTTTTGGTACGAATGGAATTGCTTCTGCGCCCAGTTAGGGCTCATACGACTGGGAATTTCTTCATGCGATTGGAGGTCATGCGACCGAAAGTCATACGACTAGAGGCCATGCGGCCGAAAGTCATGCGACTGAAGGTCATGCGCCTGAGAGTCATGCGACTGAAGGTCATGCGCCTGAGAGTCATACGACTGAAGTTCATGCGCCTGAAGGTCATGCGACTGAAGGTCATGCGCCTGAGAGTCATGCGACTGAGGGTTCATACGCCGCATAGTGTTTATGCATCTGGAGGCTCTCCATACGCCTAAGTGTTCTTCATACGCCCAAATAGGGCTCATGCGCCCGAAAGGACTTAGAATGTTTTTCTGATTTTTGGGGAAAGAGTTAATGTAGGGCTTGACTTGGGATGTTCCCGGGGGCTAAGTAAGTTGACTTTTTGAGGTCATAGATGATGTGATGGGCATGTATGATATAGCATGTATGTTGTATGTTATGTATGTATGATGGTGCCTTGTATGGTGATGTTTGTATGTCTATGATGATGTTCTTTAGTATGTATGATTATTTTCCCGTGGCTTTACGATGAATGTTAATGAATGAAATGAAAAGTATTATGTAACGTAAAGTGAAAGATAATGAAAAGAGGAACGTAATGAAAGAATGCATGCATTAATGAATAAACGAAAGTAAGAAAGGCTTGCAAGCAAACGTATGGAGGTTCACACCCAATGAAGGGTGTTAGCTCAACTGTGTGCGGGTTAGCTACCCCGAAAGGATGCACACTGGGGTCTAATCCTTGAATGACCATATGTATGGGATCCTTGCCGCTTGCCCCAGGTACTGGAGTCAGCTTCGTGCACAATGTTCGAGGTCTATGAAAGACCTCAGGCCCAGTAACCAGCTTCGTGCACAATGTTCGGGGTATAGCATATGGCATTGATCCGGAATGAAAGAGAAAAGATAAGTGGTGAATGTACTTGCCTTAGGTACTGGAGTCAGCTTCGTGCACAATGTTCGGGGTATTGTACATGTCATCGAAAGTAATGAACGAACGAATGATGAAGATAATAATGATATTATCTATACGTACGTATGATGTGTGATCATGTACAAAAGTAAAGGACGGTTTAAATTAAAAGATAAAGTATGTTTTATTTTAAAATAGAACTCAATCAGCAACGCTGACTTTTTATGTGTTTCTAGTTGGCAGGTAAAGGTTGCTGAGGATGGCACGGGGCGGCTACTTGGCTCTTTTTGGATGGCATTCTTTTGTTTAATGTTTTTGCATTGTAATGCGAACAGGCAATATTTTGTAACGAATGTTGTATTATTTTGCAAAAGCGTTTATTATAATGAAATGAAATGTTTGTTTAAATGTTTCCGCTGCAATGTTTTATTAAAGTTAATGTAAATATATATTTTATCTGCGATGATTGACCATCTGTGAGCGTCCCGGGAGCGGGGCCTTACACGAAGTGGACCTATGGCCAGCAAAGTTAGCAAATGGTCCTCCACGAATAGTGGATGGATCCTGGTTTGGGCAATGAGATGGGAGGTGACCATTGCCACATTGGTTGCATGTACCTTAAATAGTGCTTTGATTGGAGGCCCATTCAAGCTATTGTTTTAGGCACGTCCACGACCACGACCGGAACCGTGACCACGATGATTTGGTAAGATGGCTAAATGCTGTAGAAAGCTTGGGAAGGAGCGGAATGTGTAAGTTCATAACCGTGTTGGGCAGCAAGTTGTTGAAGAGTTAAAAGAAGGGGTATAGGGTGGGGTAGTGGATGGTGGGGTAAAGGTTTTTGTATTGTTGTCAGAGATAGCAGAAAAGGCTTATGGTATGGTTGATGGTGGGTTTGTTTTGCCCAACATGTAATCATGATCAGACAACAGGCCATGAAGTTCATTGAATGCAACCGGAAATTGTGTGGCTAAAAGTGTGGACTTTAACCCATTGTATACTTCACGTAGTCAAGAGTAGAACCACGTCTGTCTTTAAATGGTTCTCCAATGTTAGAGAGGGCATTGGCATATTCTTGGGCCCTAGTGAGTTAAGCAGAAGGTTTTTTTATCACCCTTCATCTCCAACTTCAAGAATTTGGTTTTGAGTGTGTATACACGAAAAGATGTGTGTGGTGCGTAGGCACGTTCAAGTGACAACCAAAGATCACGTGTAGTGTCACCTTAAACGTGTTGAAAGGAGGCATCACAAACATTAGATATTAAGATCATTTGAACAAGAGCATCGTTGCTCAACCAAGTTGTATAACTAGGGTTGGGACTGGTGGTAGGTGGTGATTGTTGTTGTTCGGGTGCAGAAGGGGGTGAAGCTTCTACAATGGTTGGAGGTGGACAGGGTATGGACTCGTCGATGTAGCCAAACATGTTGATGGTGATTAAAAACGACAGATCATTGTTTTCCAACAACCGTAGTTATGTGGAGATAGGGTGAAAGCAAATTTATTCCACGAATAGATAATCACAAAAAATCCGATTAAAGATTTGTCTTTGAGTCAAATTAAGCATAAACAGGCATTTGAAAGAAGAAACAATTTCACTTTACATTTCTAAATTAGAATTCTTGGAAAAAATTTTGAAGTCTGGCCGCAAGGTTTGAATATTAAGTATGAATCATAGTTCAAATATTTCTTAATCTAATTCATATATTTTGTGTTCAAGATTACAGACTCATTCATTATACTACCAATAGGATCAATTATAACAAGTCACACACTCATATTCTAGAAATACAGAAACAAAGAAATATCTTGAGTTGTGAATGCTCCGAGAAGAGCCATTGTGATTAGCAGAAGGATTAGGGTTGCGGTGTTTGAAAAGGTAACGACGACAGAGGGACGACAGCTAGGGTTTGGCCTGACGGCTAGGGTTTGGCGGTGTTGAAAGGTGGAAGCAGAGGTTAGTGATGGTGCTCGACGGTAGGTGGTAGCAAAGGTGGCTAGCAACGACAACAATGGGGTGGTTGTAAGTGACGACAGCTGATAGGGTTTGGGGTTACGGTCTTGGCTCTGATACCAAGTTGAATCGTATAATAGTAAAGATGAATTGTATTGTGTTGAATATTGAGGAATACATGGGAATATATAATAAATAAATTTACATATGACTCCCTCTATCATAGACAATAGATAACCCTAAACTAACTTATCGAGCATGTCTAACGGATTCTAATGGTGGTGGCGGTGAGATGTGATGATGTCTCGAAATAAGATTTTCAGACGGAGCAGATCTAGTCGATTGGTTTCTGATAACGGGAACATGGACAGAACAGTGAAATAGCAGATGAGGATAAGAACATAATGACAGGAACAATGACGGAGCGAAAACGGGGTCAGATCATTAAGCCTTAGCTCTAATACCATGAAAACTTGTATGTATTATCCCGAACTATATTGTATAATGTGAGGACACTTCTATTTCTAGAGGAATGACCTAAGAAAAAGAGCAATGGGCCAAGGCTACTAACTACACCTAAACTACTATATATTTACATTTAACAAAACATAACCATGAGAAAGAGACATTGTTTCTCTCATCTGTCTATATCCTGCAGCATAATTCAATGGGCGAAACAAGTGTAATTTTGCTAGATTAAATCTCTGAATTTGCCGGGGATAGCCAATATAACAACTAAAGTTTTATATAGTTTTAAATTTTTACCAATAATAAAAATAACTTTAGACTTTTACCTCTCTGCAAGTACTTTCTCATATTACATCACATGCAATGATGCAATGGCACTAGCCAACAGGTTTCCTCCTTGGGGTACTATAGTCTATAGATCAAATAAAGTGCAAGCTTGTTAACAAACATGAAATTAAAACAAATAGAAACCACAATTTCCTTGCTAAAATAGTGAAAACATTAAAAATGATAATTAGTGCATGTGTACCTTCCATGCTCCCTTGGTTGTATGCAAAGCAAAGATCTTTGTGTGTATGAACAGTGCTAACAACTATCACTCCACATCCCATTGGATTCCCTAATATCTGAAACAATGGATAACTAATTGAAAATCCACATTGAATACAAATTAATGTACATTTCAGATAAATTAACTTACAACAACATCAGAGCGTACACCTTCAAGATCAGTACAAACTGTAAACTAGAACTTGAGAGTAGATATATGTTCTCCTCCCCCACCCCTCAGTATAAGAATAAGTAGAAACCAGTTATATGTTCTCCTTTTTCTGCATGCATCAAACAAATTAAATATGAAGGTTCAAATAATAAATGTTTAGACAAAGAATCTTAGAGGTGTTATATGGTAGAGGAAACAATTTCGACCTTTTTTTAAAAATCAGAAGTACTTGGGTCACTCCTCTGGTTGTGGTGAATTGAAGGTCGCCAAAGACTATTTTTAATGCATCCCATCTCTCATATCATATATGTTATTCACACATGCATATTCAGTTAAACATGTTTCCATAATTATAACTACAACACTTCATTATTTAACATCAAAATGGCGAGAAAGAGTTAGTGGGTCAACTCAACCCAACAACTCGTTTCGACATCTAAAATTGGTCCGTTTTGCGCAACTATAATGTTTAGAGATAAAAGTATTGATAAAACCTTCAAAAAAGTTTCTTAAAAAGCAGCTTATCTAGAAGGTTAACTTTAAGTGGATCAAATAACAGAGGCCAAAATCCAAGAAGCAACTGTTGTTGCTACGTTTTAAATTAAAAACTCCAGATTTCATCATGTTTACCATCACATCCATGATAAATACTGTTTATTTACTCATTATTTAAGACTTAAAATCTTGACTATTAGAAAGAACTTGAAGCAATCCAATATCTTAGGAAAATAAGCTAGGTTTGAAGCGGTTTTTGCAGAGTCCATCCTTTTTATGAAAATCAGATTACAAGTTTCAAATACCTACAAGAAACTTACGTAAGTATGTGTTTGAAATAACGCATAAGTTATAAGGATAAAGAATTGAACTGTTACCTGAATATCTGAAACACTTTGTCTGTAACAATTGTACTTACAGGTATCAGTCCACAACCCATTGCATCTTCTAATATCTGAAACACTGGATAACTAATTGAAAATCCACAATGTATACAGATTAATGTACAGTTCAGATAAATTAACTTACAACAACATCAGAGCATACATGCACCTTCCCGATCAGTGAAACTGTATATTAGGACTAAATACCCCCATCCCCTCCCCCACCCCTCTCCCCTTGGTATATATAGGCTTAAATAGAAATCAGTTATATGTTCTCCTTTAGGTGGATCAGATAACAATGGCCAAAATCCAAGAAAGCAACTGTTGTTGCCTGAAGTACGTTTTATATCCAAAACTAGGTTTGAAGCGGTTTTTGCATAGTCCATCTTTTTTTGGTTATGAAAATCAGATTATAATTAAGTTTCAAATACATAAAAACTTAGGTATGTATTAATTTGTGGTAGAAAACGCATAGATTAAGGACAAATAAATCAATGGTTACCTGAATCAAAGTGGCAGAGGAACTGACTGTGATCGGAGTCGGTTTCTGGTGGTTCACGGCTGCCGGAATAATAAATGACGGTAGCTAGGGCAGAGTGAGGGAAAACAGAGGAATATGGCACTGACTGTCTAGCAAAAAACTGATATGGTTGAAGAATTTTCTTGATGAACTTGACAAGGAACAAGTAGACTGTTCACTGTTCTATGACAGTCAAAGTTAACTGAACCTTGCAAAGAAGCTAGTCTTTCATAGAAAGACTAAACATATCAAGCTAAGATATGTCGAAGAAAATAAAAGAGACCAAGAATACACCTGATATGTTGACTATGGTAGTTACCTTAGAGAAGTTGAAGCTCTACATAGCTTCAATTGGCCTTTATGTTACTTGATGAGAAGGCAACTGCAACTAGTGAATAGGAAAAATAAAAGATTACAGAATGCCGGTGAAGACATATTTATATGATAATACTTGTGGGGTGCAATTATTTAAAAAATGTCAAAGCATAGTTTGAATAGTGTTAAAAGGACAGTTTGAAGTTGTCAAATGCCTAAAAGTGGGAGATTTGTTGGGTTGTGGACACCTTTGCCACGAAGTCCAAAAAGTAGTCTTCGACACTAGCAAAGGTCTTCACATCGTTATGCAAAAGTGATTGACCAACATGCAGCCAGCCCTTAGTTTTTAGATTATAAAACTATAGCCAAAAGAGATATACATGATAAGTAATTCAATATAATATACCTCCTACATCCCCTGCAATAACTGCAACATTTCTTTAAGTATTCCAGCTTGAAAAAGATCCGTTTGCCCTGTAGCATCAATAAACAAGGTTAATGTTTGTATCAAAGTAGATATAAAAATGTGTTTCTAAATCTTTAATTAGAAGACGTAGGTATATTAGATACCATACTCAAAAAAAATTTGTTCAAAACTAGGTGAAAACTTTGATTAACTTAATGTTCTCTCTAACAGCTCAAATATGATACAGAAAGCTGCAATGAAAAGAACTTAAACAAGTGACAGTCGCCCTAGATCCTTTTTAATGCATAAAACCTTGAAAATCAATTTTAGTCAAAAGATCAGTGTATATTAACAATAAAATGCATTCCTATCATATTTAAACCCACTAATGAGCGAGCGATCGAGAGGGAGGGAGGGAGGGAGGGATCAATACAAATATTGTAACTTATTGTTTTGTTGCATGTTGGCCTAAGATGATATGAACAAGATAAATTATCAGTTTCGAGAGATGTAAAACAAAATATTAATAATAGTGAAAATATATAAAACTTACAGAGAGAAATCACAGTAGCTTCTCTGGTTCCTGTAATAATTTAAAGATGGTAAGAAACAAGACAAAATTAGATTATACAAAATATACAATTTCTTGAACTAATATCATACCATCCACTAATCAAAAAGAAAAAATCTTTATACAAGAAAATAAGGACAAAAAATGATAAACCTTGTTATCTGGAACTGTTCCTATTAAATTGGAAGTCAACTAATCAAAACTGTTTATTTGGCTTGCCTTCAAATAACTTAAATAAAATTACCTGAGTAAATAAATTGCCCCTCCTTTCGAATATTGTTTAAGTAGACTTACCAGGAAGAAGAATATCTGCTGAAAACTTGGTGTGGTGATTCTTTTGACCACCATTTCCATCAAGAACTTCCATGCGTGAACCATCTGAATAGATCATATTGATTAACAAAATAGTTCTAATATGAAGAAACTAATATGTTGGTCAAACTTTGATAATTTGGTCTAGTTAGATGTTTAGAACCTGATTAATTAACTATGATTCGCTCACACCAACCCTACAAATAAAAAACATTAAGTAAGTGATCAATGTCAAATATAATTATTCTTATTGTCAAAAACTAATCTATGATTCGCTGTTTAGAACCTGATTAAATTAATAACAACCATTCAACCTACTAGCCACTGCTTGAACAAGAAAAGCTTCTAACAGCCATGAGAAATAAAATTGTTAAAGATTGTTGGTTTCAGGCTCAAGATTATACTCTAACTCTTACATTTCATTAAATGCAATACATACCACATAAATAGACTAAGAAAACATGTAAACATGGGTTAGTGACTTAGTGCTCCTAATAAAATAAACCCACTACTCCACTATCAAGACTTTCAAAATTAAAACTTGCTGCATAATTTAATAATACATGTGACTTAAATATTAAACCCGTAACCCGTAACTTGACCCGACTTGACCCGATCAAGATTAACCCAACAAGGATATGCACAAAATAGTAATTCTTAAAAAATAGAAGAAAAATGAGATTCACATCAGCAGAAGGGCACTAATAGCATCTTCTCCAGCAATTGAAATGCTTCTCACATTGTAAAATTAGAATCTTAGAACATTAGAAGACAAACAAGAACCGGTTCAAGCAGCCACAGTGATGGCTTTAATGATCCCACTTTCTAGCATGTATCTTCCCCGATTTTACAGGACTCATCACCATTTCTACTTACATCAACTAAATGATGAAAGGTCAAATCTTTGTTTCATTTCACATTTTCACACTATATACTTTGGACTGAAATTAAAATTTGCAATGGGTGAAACAAGTGTAATTTTGCTGGATTAAATTTCTGAATTTGCTGGTGGATCATGTAGCCAATATAACAAATAAAAATTTATTTAGTTTCAAAGTTTTACCAATAATAAAGAAGACTTTAGACTTTTACCTCTCAGCCAGTACTTTCTCATATTACATCACCTGCAATGATGCAATGGCAACAGCACTAGCAACCAGGTTTCCTCCTTGGTTACTATATATAGATAAAATTAAATGCAAGCTTGTTAACCATCATGAGATTAAAACAAATAGAAACCACAATTTACTTGCTAAAAGAAAGTGAAATATTAAAAATGATAACTAATGCATGTGTACCTCCCATGCTCCCCTGGTTGTATGCAAAGCAAACATCTTTGTCTGTATGAACTGTACTTAATTACTGCTATCACTCCACGGCCCATTGCATTCCCTAATATCTGAAACACCGGATAACTAATTGAAAATCCACATTGAATACAGATTAATGTACATTAAATATAAATTAACTTACAAGTTACATTAAACATCAGAGCGTACACATTCCTGAAGAGAGAAACACTGTAAATTAGAACTTGAAAACATATAAAGGAGTTGAACTAAATACCCCCATACCCTCCCTCACCCCTTGGTATAGACTTAAATAGAAATCAATTATATGTTCTTTTTTAAGTTGATTAGGTAACAATGGGTAAAATCCAAGAAAGCAACTGTTGTTGCCTGAAGTTTATATATCCAAAACTCCAGATTTCATCATGTTTACCATCGATAATCTTGACTATTTCAAAGAACTTGAAGCAACCCAATTGGAACACTGTACTTACTGTTATACTGGATAACTAATTGGAATCCATATTGACTACAGATTAAGTACATATCAGATATAATAACTTACATGTTACAACAGCATCAGAGCGTACGCACACCTTCCCGACCAGTGAAACTGTAAATTAGAACTTGAAAACAGATAAAGGAGTTAAACTGATCACCCCATCCCCTTCTCCAACCCTCACCTCTTGGTATATATAGGCTTAAATAGAAATCAGTTAAGAAACGCAAAGATTAAGGACAAATAAATGAATTGTTACCTAAATCGAAGTGGCAGAGGAACTGACTCGTTACTAACCGTGATCGGAGTCGATTGCTGGTGGTGGTTCACTGCTGCGGGAATAATAAATGACGGTGGCTAGGGCAGAGGGAGGGGAAACAGAGGAATATGAAGTGGAGTAAATTAGGGTTGCTGGTGGTGGAGACGGTAGCCGGAGAGAAGCAACCGTTGGCGGAAGTTTGAAATCATCGGAATGAAGTGGTGAAGAGGCACCGTTTCACAGTTGTCACCGGCGACTTGAAGGAAGATGAAGTTGTGTTAGGTGGAGACGGTAGCCGTAGTTTTAGCTTCACGTTCCGGCGAGAAGCAACCGTCGCCGGAAGTTTCACCGGCGACTTGAAGGTCGATCGTACTATATATATATTAAGTTGTGTTAGCCGGAGTGAATCGATTGATATGATATAGGCGGTGGATTTACAGAGATCGAGACGTTGGAGGGAGGGTTTTGACGCTTAATTAGGGTTTGATGGCGAGTAGATTGATTGCAATCAGAATCCGTATTTTATATTTAATCATCAGGATTTATTCAATATGGAAACCAAATCGCTTTCTTATTCGCTCCCGACGCCCGTTGCAACGGTCTAATAATCGTGATTCTTATTTACTGATTTTCTTAATATTTATCACCTATATCTAAACACTTTAAGTATCCATATGATAGAACCATACTCCTTTTCTTATAATACACGAAGAAAAACAAAACTAATGGGCTAAATACTATAGGATCCATGTGGTAGAATTATATACTACTTTTGTCGTAATACTTGGTTATCTGACATTAGGTGTGACATCATATTTGCAATAAGTTAGAGAACGTAGAGCAAGCTAACAAGATTGTTATGTTCTCATCAACACTTTTGCATTGATTTTTTTCTTTATTTTAATGTAGATTTTGTTTTTCTTATCTTATATGATTGTGACTTTCTTCAAGATATCGTTGACGACTATGGGTGGTAATCGAACGAGTATTGCTAATTCTTGTCTTATACTTAATTGTAAAATTGTCTCATACTTGGGCTTATACCGTTAGGGTACCCGTTTACTCATTATTTATTGAGTATCTGGTATACATGTGGATGACGGGGATTTGTTTGTTAAAAAAATCATGATGATTCTCAATCATTTTGTTACAAATTTTAATTTTTTTATAATTATATTATCCAATGATCGAAAAATAAAAAAAATAATTAAATCCATTATCCAAATAAAACAAATTAAAGTAAAAAGAAAATGTTATATGCTTTAGGTGAGTGAGTATTTATGTTATTAGTAGTTTAGTCGGGTATCATCTAATATTATATCGCATGAAATTATTTAAAGTAATGTTATATCTATCCGAATACCTATTCATAAATATTCAAGTTTTGAGTTTATCAGTTGTAGTGCAAGTTCGTTTGTCATCCCTGTATATTGACGACCGATTCCTCAATCATGAACATGGTACTATAGACATCAAGTGTGAGGTGTGTTTGAGATTCAATATCAGTGCATCTGTGATAGGATGTAGGCCACGTTGCAGCAACTTGCAAGTAGGAATGGTGATGGTGATGTTGAGTATGATAACGGTTTGTTAAAAAAGTCTAATATGTGATGTACGACAGTTGATGGTGGGGTCCTTCGATTTTTGTTTCTTTATTTTCATTGTATTACTAACTCTTTAGTATGATAACAAAAACAAAATTAAATTAAAAACTGACATGATCAAAATGTTTATCGTGTGAACATATTTTACGATAAAGTGGTAACAAATATTGATGTGTCACAAAATTAATCACGATTTGGGACGGTGAATCTATACAATATAGCAAAAAAATTGTGTTGAACTGACATGTCAAACTCGTCTAATAAACAAGTCGTGTTCAAGTGATACTAAATTTAAACAAGCAATCCGTCAACTTATTCTAAAGAAGAATATTGTTTTAAAAAAAAATGTAGTATATAAGTTCAGCTCGTTTATGAATTTTACAGCTTAAATACGACGCATTTACAAATACCAACTTGTTTGACATTTTATCTTGTTTGGATAAACTCATTACATGGGTTTAAGTGTGTTTGAGTTGGCTACGGTTCAAGGCTCTTTATACAAATAATTGAATAAATATATAGAAAGATCGTACTTAGTTTTACTAATTAAAACTTGTCATCGTGATAAAATGCAAATTAGTATAATGTAAACACACAGAGAACAAGTAAAGTTATTATTTAACAAAATTTATTTTAAGATTGCTTACTCTTGTGAAGATCAAATTTGTTTCGTCTTTCATCTGCCTATTGTCTTCCTCTTTGTTTCTAGTCCTTTAATGTTATGATCTCCTCAAGATCTAATGAAGCTTCTTTGTATTTTCTACAATGTCAACGTCACACATTTAATATAGTCATGTTACAATAGAAAATCACACCGTTTATATTGACATTAAAATACAAAGAAATTATTATTTGGATTCCTTGAATCCGCTGCTTTAATCGGTGATAAATGTTTAGTTCTTGTTAGTTAATTAAAAAGGTGTTGATATTTGCATCTCACTCTACTTGTAATAAATGCATTCAATTATACAATTCACTAACAACCAATCACTCTCAATAAATGTAAATAGTCTTTATAATTATTTTAATTATTAAATTCTCATTAAATAAAATCATCTATCAATATATCAA
The DNA here is from genome assembly GCA_025215565.1 of Flaveria ramosissima. Lineage (NCBI taxonomy): Eukaryota > Viridiplantae > Streptophyta > Magnoliopsida > Asterales > Asteraceae > Flaveria > Flaveria ramosissima. Next base: position 69,823,125 of record CM046030.1, read on the forward strand.
TACTAATAAAAGAAGTTTTTTTGTAGGTCATTTGTCACAATTCTAGAGTACTAAATTTTATTTTTCCACTTCTCTCTCCTGATAGATATCACACTATATACAAATGATATTATTTAATATTTTTCATATTACAAATATATATTTTTTAAAATAGATCTTTCTACAAGTGCAATTTATAAATAAATAACTTTTTTTATTAAAAAAAATTTTCAAAAAAAATATCAAACTTCTAAAAAACACAATATATTTTTAAAACTTATGGCTTTTTAATAACAAAATTCTTATGAAACAAAAATAATTAAATTTTAAAGTTATAATAAATAAATTATTAAAATTGACACTTCTTTAAAAACGGTTTGTTTTGAAACAATTTGTTTAAAAAGCAAATTTGTTTGAAAAAAAAAAAAAAAAAAAGTTAAACAAAAGTTTAAAAAATAATATCTTCCTTTAATCACTCGTACATAATATCAATTATATCTTAAAAAAGAGATTATTTTATAATTCATTAGTTTTTATTAATAACTATTTAATATTTTATTTATTCAACCGGTGTAATATACGGGGTACTAACCTAGTTCTCTAATATAAATTTATTTATAACATTTGAAATCTACTAATCTTTTTTTCAATGTATTCTTGTACATTTTGCTAATATTTATAAGATGAATCGTATAATTTCTTAAAAGTAAAATATTGTACAATTTTAAAAAGTATTGTTGAAAAAAACTAATTTATATATAAAGAGTTATAATATCATAAGGAACAATTTTTGATCGTATAACATTAACTAAAAGCTAAAATAAAAGTATTTGTAATAAAAACATTTGTAAATATTATTTGATACGAAATGTGTCTAGAAATAATTAGTTCAAAAAAGTTAAAAATATTGAGACAAGTACTTATAAAACAATGCAAAAGTTTTATTAATTATATTTTTGAAAAGAAAAATATTACCAAAACTTGAAACCAAAACATTAAGTGTTTTGAAAGAAAAAGATTTAAACATTATTTTAACTATGTTCAGAGTTTTATAATTTTTTTATGTTTTTATTTTCTCGTTAAGTTATACTGTTTTGTTATATGTGCTTTATTGTTATAATTTGTGTTATCGTTTAATTGATTAAAAACCATTAGATAGTAAGTTTGAATTCAAGTATTAAGAATGTAGAGTGGTGCATTTAAGATGATAATTATAATTTCTTCTTGGTATATGTGACATATGAATCATGTATTTATAAAACTAATAAATATCATTTTTTCAAATTATAAAAGAGATTCTTAGTAGATTAAAAACACGATTCATGTTATTAAAAATGTAACTTATTTACTCATCTCCCATAATTAACAAAAAACCATTATCTCTTATTTTTTGTTCATTTCATAAAAACATCCAACATTAGCTTCCCATATCTATCCCTAGTTCAATTAAATAATACTTAATTATTTATTTTGTATTTTTTTTATATCTTTGTATAATATAATAGATATGAGAAATAAATGATGACCTCACATATGAGAGATCATAATGGTTATCTTTAAAAGTACAATGGGTAGAGATGAATATAAGAAACCTAATGCAGAAGTAAACTTAAGTATTTTTTATCTTTCTTGTATAATTTAGAGATGAGGGTAAAATGAGGATGATGATGTGAATGCTCATAAGGTAGTTAGTTATACACAATTTAAGTCATATATGATCTCAAAATATTATTTTATTATTTCTAGTTATTAGTAATTCTTAATTTAATATTTTTATTAAATTCATGTAGAACACGGGTTTCTAAACTAGTGTTAATATATTAACTCATCACTAGGCACATACCAAAATTTTAAAAAATACAAAATTGTATACCTTTTTTGTATGTAACTAGTTTTGACAACCCCGCGTTGCAGCGGTGACGTTAAATCGCACAAAGAACTTACATCTAAACTTTGATAAAAATACGTGTGTCGACTCCTACGTGTTATGGAGAGGGCATTTATAATACTCAAAACTTAATATAAAGACGGTAACCATGACGTAAACCCATGCGTAAAAGCTTTATGTAATAAAAACAAAATCGTGAAGAAAAATAACTTAAAATAAATGACTCAAAAAAATGTAAAAGAATCTCACCGAAAAGATTGTAAATAAAATAAAAGAAAGCAAAGAATAAAGGTTTTACAATAAAAAAAATAATCAAAACCTTAAAGCGCCAAAAATAAGTAAATACTTGCCGCATACGCTATAACAACAATGAAATTTTGCCACAGGGGTGTAAGCTATATAAATTAGTACATTTGTAGTGCTTTAAGACACTAGTACTTTACTGTTAATCTCATTCTTCTTTGTTATTATATATAAGTAATTAACATATTAAAATATTATTTATTCAACTCATGATACAAGAGTTATTAAATTTATTTAAGAGTAAATTACACGGATAGTCCCTGGGGTTTGCACATATTGCAACTTTAATTCCTACTTTCAATAAATTACAGATGAGGGCCTGAACTATGCATGATATGCACATCGGTAATCCCCGACGCTAACTGAGGTCAAAGTTTCTCTGTTAAGTCAATGTTAAATTACCGATATACCCCCACCTACCACATCTCAGCCCAACCCTACATCTTCTTCTTCCATCTTCATCTTCTTCATCCATCTTCATCTTCATCCTCATCACCATCACCACCACCTCTCCACCACCATTTGAGAAATCAAGCATTACTATTGGTCTGCGTTTTTACAATCGAAGTTAAATCGTCGGCGATGGTGGGTTGAGGGTGTAGCAGCGCGGTGGTGGGTCGAGGCTGTAGTAGCAGCGCGGTGGTGGGTTGAGGGTGTAGCAGCGCGGCGGTGGGCGAGGGTGTAGCAGCGGCGCGGTGGTGGGTCGAGGGTGTAGCAGCGGCGCGGTGGTGGGGTCGAGGGTGTAGTAGCGGCGGTGGGGGGGGTCAAGAGTGTAGCAGCAGCGGGTCGAGGGTCTAGCAGCGGCAACGATGGTGGGTCAAGGGTCTAGCAGCGGCAACGGTGGTGGGTCAACGGTGTAGCAGCGGCGGCGGTGGTAGGTCGCAGGCGTAGCAGCGACAATGGTGGTGGATCGAGGGTGTGGCAGCGACGGCTGTGGTGGGTGGAGGGTAGAGGCAGCTGTGGTGGTGGGTTGAGGGTAGAGGAGGCGGCGGTGGTGGTGGGTTGAATGTGGAGAATTATAATGTGGAGAAGAAGATAAAATAAGAGGTATTTTGATATTTTTTTAAAAACTAACAGAGAAACTTAACTTCAGTTAGTGTCAGGGACTGCCAATGTGCATACCATGCAAAATACAGACCAATATCTATAATTTATTAAAAGTATGGATTAAAGTTGCAATAAATGCATACCCCAGGAACTGTCCATAAAATTTACTCTTTATTTAAGATATACACATGTCATATTATTAACTCATCATATACATATAGTCATCCTATGACCTATCCTATGCCATATGATTTTTATTTATTAAAAACCGATCAAATAAATAATAACTTTTATTTAAGTAAGGTAGTTCTCAAGGCATCTCATGCCAGAATATTCTTCTCGTGCCTTGTGTTCGTCGATGAAAAATTGATAAGTGAAACGAAAATTCTCGGAATCTTTTTCCTTTTCTTTTTCCTAAATTCATTATATTAAAAGAATCTAAAATGCAATATTTTAATTTCTAAAATGGTTTTTTTTCTATTCCGGATCTCTGACTTTGTAAAAAGTTGTTATTTTTATCAATTTTCGTTAACTTGGTTAATTGTGTTTGTTAAGTTATGAGCATTTAAGTAATTATACAAATCATTTATTTTAAATTTTCATTTGCATAATAGCTTAAATGCCTTTAACTTAACAAATACAATTAACTAAACTAATACAAATTGATAAAAATGACAACTTTTTAAAAAGTCAACAACCCAAAAGAGAAAAAAAACTATTTTTAATGAAAATATCAAAACAACTTATGAACTAAAATAACAATTAACTTTAATAATAACAATGAAACAAAAAGTTTATATCTTTTTAACCCATCAGCACATTTTTACAGTTTTACTTTATACTTACTATGCTTGTAAATCACTATCTGAATATTGAAACTCATAATCTCTTTTGAAAGTACATTATGTTAGATTTATGTTAGATGAAGAAGTTGCAACCGTAATTTCTCAAAATTTCAACGCAACGGTTTTCATCAATATAATATCTACATAATCACTATCTTCATACTTTATATCTACATATGTATCATAGTCAACCAAAGGACATACCCCTCAAAAACACATGTTTTCCCTTTTTAAGCTCTAATCATCGTAACTTTTCCATTTCTCTTTCGATTAACATCGATTTCAGCAGTCTACTGATATTTGTTTTCAACGTCATACATTCTTCACACTCCTTTTTCATCTATTTGGTCTGCAATTTAGGGTTCTTGAAATATGATCAAGTTGGGGGTTTTTCAGTTCTACTGTGAATAATTCACATGTAATTTGTTTTCTAATCGATTGATTCTGTTTATAATTTCAATCGATTCAATAGAAACGAGCGTATGAGGTTGGTGGTTAGCTTAAGTAAGTATCTAGTTTGAGATGGCTGTGGTCGGTTCTGTATCGGTGGAGGGTGAACAAAACATCAATCCTGTTGTAAACACTTCAGAGATTATGGAGATTAGGGGTGAAATTGTTGAAGATGCACCTCATAGGGTGGTTGATGAAGATAAGGTTTATGTGGCTGTGGGGAAGAATATGAAAGAGAGTCAGTCAACTCTGCTATGGGCTCTGCGTAATTCAGGAGGTAGACAGATATGTATTCTTCATGTTCATCAGCCTGCAGAGAAGATCCCCATTAGTAATGTTTCTTTACTTGACTTAGTCAATATCTGGAATTCAATTAGTTAGTCAATTTCTGGAATTCAATTAGTTTGGTCAATGTTTGATAGATGCTATTGTTTTGATAGATGAAATTAGGTATAGTTGCTGGATTTGATAAGTTTGTTGTCAAGAAGTGTAAAAATGTGATCTTTAAAACTATATCAATGAAGTGCTTACATGTTAAAATTGGGTTTTAACTTTTAAGGCCAAAGGAATATGAGTTTCAAGAATATTTAAGCAAGTTTTTCAAGCTCTGATATATTTAGTGTGTCGTTAGAGTATGGGATGTGGGATTGAAGTGTCACATATTATTTTTTGGGCATTTGTACACATTTGTTATGTCTGTTTTAATTTTTCAGTGGGCACAAAGTTTCGAATAGACCAACTTGAAGCACATCAAGTAGCGGCATACCATGAAACTGAGAGGGAAGATATGCACCGGTTGCTTGACCAATATTATCAGACATGTCAGCAAACAGGGGTATTGCACTAATTGTTTGGGAACCTTACTTGTTGTTGCTAAGGGGGTTGGATTTGGTATTGTAAATGATTATCTGATTATTGCTTCTTAAAATCAGTCTTTAGTGTTTGGATAAACAGATCTTGCTTCTGATCATCTGATTATTGCGGTCAAGTAATCAGCTTAATAGCAGTTGCAGAAAGCTTATTATCAAGTGTAAAATAGCTACTTATTTACCTTTATTTCAACCTATTTTTAGAGGCTATATTTCTATTTAACAAATCTTTTTTTTTTCAAAGTCGTTGTTTTTATCTATTAATTTTTAAATAATTTAAACATTTTTAAACACTCAAACTTCTTATCTGATTATTACAACTTTAAACCGCAAAGACATACCAAGCACTATTTTCTACAACTAGTCTGGGTACAGTTAATTATCAAATTCTGATTACTCTGTATCACATAATCATTTCCTATGCACACACTCCAAACACCCTCTAATTCTATAATGTCCTCAGCTCTTATACCTGATCTGTGGGACGACCATTCTTTAAATGACTTAGGTTTGTGCTGAGGTGCACTATATCGAAATGGATTCAATTGAGAAAGGCATTGTTGAATTCATTCTTCAGCACAATGTCAGAAGGCTTGTCATGGGAGGAGCTGCAGATAAGCATTATTCAAAGTAAGTTGTAAGGAAGCTTCACACCTTACATTTCCATTACTTTATTACATACGAATACGACATTTTCATGCTTAACATGCCTCAAAATATAGGAAAATGATAGACTTGAGGTCCAAGAAAGCCATCTATGTACGTTCACTTGCAGCTCCTTCCTGTGAGATTCAGTTTTTATGCAAAGGAAACGTGATTTTTACTAGGTATGCCTAACTTTCTACTCTTGTATGTTGCTTACTGTATGTATGTATATGTATGCACAAAACTACCCTAACTCCAAACTATAAAACATGAAAGTTCCAAATTAGAGGCAAAATCAGGTTGGATTGCTTTTTTTAAGTTTTTGTATTTAGAAAATTTGGTTTCAAAATTATTTATTTTATATTTCAAAATAAGATATCCATAAAAGTATAGTGCTATCGTTACCATAAATACTTTTATGATTATGCTAAGGGGGAACATAGTTGCGTTATGATGCGGCCAACTTGGATGCATATAACAGAGAGTACCACTATTGGTAGTCCTCAAGTTTTCAACAAAGAATACCACTATTGATAGTCCTTGTATTTAGTGAACACAGCCAATTTGGCTGCACAATCCAGCTATGTTTTCCCTATATTTGTGAGTACCGGAAGCAACCATCAAGTTCGAAATACATATCATAGCTCAAGTATGATAAAACGCAAATGTAAATTTTAGGTAGATTAAAGTCTAATTACATTGTTCACCCTATCCACCATTAGGCCACAAATGTGGTTGGAAACGATTAAAAGTTACTATGTCAATGCAGGCCACGCAGGCTGGATGGAGCTAGGGCCTCAATTTCATCTCCGTCACTCTCACCAAATACAAACTCTAGTTCTAGAGGGAGATCCTTGAAGTCAAGATCTATTACTGAAGGACAGAGTACTGCATTACAGCTCAATAGTCCAACTCAAGACTACCGTAGAGTCATGTCTGACAATCTTGGAATCAGAACATCAAAGTTCAGTGTCGAGTTAACTCCTGCGACTAGGTTAATATCAGGAACGGCGAATGATGAATGGAGTGGGATTTTACAAACAAGTCCTTCCACTGGTTCACGATTGTCTACATGTTCTAGTGAAACGGTTAATGATTCAGGACTGATCCCTCATGCAATAAGTGAAGCTGATTCAGACTACGGTTCAGTTCCTAGGTTTAAAGACGGCATTCAAAATCCTTCCCCTCCCAGTGTCCTGGTATGTAAAATAATCTCCTTCTGTGATTGAATATAGATGTGGTTAGATGGTTGGGTTTGGCAGTGGGTCAAAAGAAGTTTGGGTTGCCTGCAAACACATTTTTGTCCTTTATTTAAAAAGTTTCACTTTTTAATAATGCATTAGTTAAGATTACAGAAATGATGTTATTACCGTAACAATCTACATCTCGAATAAAACAACTTAGGAGGTTGAATGCATTAAAAATAGATTATTGGTCAAAATGGATCACTTTTTGGTATGGGTCAGGCGTAGTTGACCTGTAAATATTTATTTGTCCACCTATTGTCTATTTGACCCATTCTGCTTTAGCTATTTTTTTATTAACCGTTTGAGATCAAACATTACCAAAATCGATCCATTCATTAATAAATGGATTGTAATCGGCACTTCTAATCAAACAAGTTGATACACAGTTTGTCTTTACATTTTAATTGTCTTTCTATTAAAAGTTTATTTGAAACTTCAGCAGGAAAGGGGAATAAACGATGAACTTTATGATCAGCTTATACAAGCCATGGCTGAGGCAGAGAATTCCAATAAAGAGGCATTTGAAGAGTCTATCAGGCGCAGGAAAGCAGAAAAGGATGCCGTTGAAGCTAAGCGCAGGGTAAACTTTGTATTCGTCTCAAAATAAGGTTCTTTTGGTATTTAGTTTTTTTACTCTTAATCTTTTGTCCATGTTTAATTGGATTATTATATAAATGGAATGTAATAAAACTACATTGGAGTTGGCTTGAGCTCATATATCCATGGTCAAAGAGTAGTGTTGCATTGTGATTTGATCTGGCTTGAGCTCATAAATAATCTAAATTGGGAGATTTAAAAGACTTGCTCAATTAACATTGAAGCTCGTTTTTGAGCAACTAATGCATGATTACATGCTCAGACTTTATCTTACTTGTTTGACTCATTGATAAAACACAACCCGAATCAACTTATTCACATGTAAATGACAAGTTAAGATGTTTTAAATAAACAAAATGTGAGACCGAGTTAATTGTAGGCCATAATCTTACAGGTTAAAGCATCTGAAAACTTGTATACGGAAGAATTGAGACGAAGGCTAGAGATTGAAGAAGCCCTCAAAAAAACCAAGGAAGAACATAGAAATATTAAAAGGCAGCTAGATGAAGTTTCAGAAGAACTCCGCATGGCACTTGAGCAGATATCAGTTCTCGAAAGTCAGATTGCTGAGTCTGACCACACAGTGCAGGATCTAGAACAAAAAATGTTCTCTGCTGTTGAGCTTTTGCAGAATTACAAAAAAGAACGTGATGAATTGCAGGTAGAGTGTGATGATGCCCTTAGATTATTAGAGGAAATGAGGCAGAAACAAGCAGAAACCTCATGTTCAAGTGCCTCTCAGTTCTACACTGAGTTCTCGTTCTCAGAAGTCAAAGAGGCCACTCGCAACTTTGACCCGTCTCTCAAGATTGGAGAAGGGGGTTATGGAAGTATTTTTAGAGGTTTTATTCGGCAAACTGAAGTTGCCATAAAGATGTTGCACTCACATAGCCTGCAAGGCCCCACAGAATTTCAGCAGGAGGTATGATGGTTAGAAACATGACTAATCTAATGATCTAATAATGCATCTGTGCTTGTTGTTGACTTTTCAGGTCAATGTTTTGAGCAGACTGAGACACCCAAATCTTGTAACCTTAATAGGAGCCTGTCCAGATTCATGGATAATCATCTATGAGTATCTTTCCAGTGGAAGCCTTGAAGATCGACTCAACTGCAAAGACAATACTCCCCCGTTATCATGGCAAAATCGAATCCGCATAGCTGCTGAACTTTGTTCTGTTCTTATTTTTCTTCATTCTTGTTCCATTGTTCATGGTGATTTAAAGCCTGCCAACCTCCTTCTAGATAAAAACTTGGTCACAAAGTTAAGTGATTTTGGAATATGTCGTGTGCTCTCCCAAAACGAGTTTTCAAGCAATAACACATCTTTATGTTGCCGAACTGACCCAAAAGGTACATTTGTATACATGGACCCGGAGTTTCTTTCTACTGGAGAGCTTACTTCAAAGTCGGATACATACTCTTTTGGTATTATATTATTAAGGCTATTAACGGGTAGGCCTGCTTTGGGGTTGAAGAAGGAAGTGCAACGTGCACTTAATGAAGAAAAATTGAACAGCATATTGGATCCTACAGCTGGAGACTGGCCGTTTGTGCAGGCACAACAGTTGGTTCTTTTAGCAATGAGTTGCTGTGATGTTGTCAGAAAAAATCGGCCTGATCTTGCATCCGAGGTGTGGAGGGTGCTTGAACCAATGCGGGGTTCTTGTGGACTTTCATCATTTGGATTCGGCTCAGAACGAAAAAGCCAGATTCCACATTACTTCATTTGTCCAATCTTTCAGGTTAGTTCTCATTTCTTATTGCATTGTCTAAACTATTTTATTTGACCTGTTTGAAATAAAAAAAATCAACACATGCACAAGGAAGATAGGTGGTTTAACAAGACTGATCAAATTTGCAGGAAATCATGCGGGACCCGGTGGTTGCTGCTGATGGATTTACTTATGAAGCAGAGGCTTTAAGAGGATGGTTAGACAGTGGTAATAACACCTCACCCATGACCAATCTTGAGCTAGCCAATTCCGACCCTGTCCCGAACCACGCGCTACGGTCAGCGATTCAAGAATGGCTCCAGCAGCCATGAACCATGTTTGTTTACATTTAGTTATCATATTATTATGTTTTTTAACAACAATAACTAGATTTTCTAGGTTAAAATCACCATAATATGCACCATACAGGACTAGAACCAAATCTTTTGGTTGGGAACTACACCACTTCCACCAGGATGTCCACTTGGGTACTATCATATAATTACGTACATGTGTATAGATGAAAAGATAATGATTTTTTACTGTTTTTATCATGACATATGATATATATTGTATTCATGTGTATATGAGTGAAGTTATGTGAATTTTGTATTCTTTTCAGAACCAACAATTTGTTAAAGACCATGAGAATCGTAATTTGTACCTATTGATTTGAATGTGACGTATACGATAGTTATGTACCCGTCTTTTTTTTTCTCTTCACGTTTTTTGATTATCTTTAAGCATTATGTACAAATGTATCATCTAGTTATTACGGTTCTTTATAAATATTGGTTCTAAAACAAACATGTCTCTAGCATAATGTCACTTAATGCTACAAATATGGGTGAGCATGGGTTTGCTCGGCTTGATACCGGCTCAAAATCGAATCTATGACTAACAAAATTTGTTTTAATTACAAACGTTTATGTTTTTCAATTTAAAGGGAAATAGGTTAACTAATTTGGCTGACCATAGATTAACAACAAAGTGTGGGCAGTCAATTCAACTCATAACTTTACCATTAGTTCTCAGGAATTTAGTTATTTTGGTGCAATTCGTTTATTATTTTATCTGTAAGTTATTATGTTTTCTAGTTAAAATAAACTCTGTTTAATGGTCTCTTGTATGCATTTAATTTTTAAGCATGTCTTTCTAATTACTCACCACAACAAAATATTGTTTAAAAAATTGTCATCTTTGTAAAACCGAACTACCCGATCCAACCAGCCAACCACTTTTACAATTTTAAAATTATAGAAATTATGTTGTTTCTTCATAGAGTTAATAACCCGCTTTGTAGCCCTTATGGTATAAAATTTATAAAAAAAAAATATATATATCACTATACAAACAGTTAAGAGTTTAAGTTTTGAGTAAATTACACGTTTGTGATTTGGTTAAAATTTTGCATTTGGTCCTTAAAGTTTTAAAATTGCAAATATAGTCTCTAATGTTACAATTATCTTTCATCAATGGTCTCTACACTGTTAGTTCAGTTAATGATGCTAAATTTATTATAATTACTACTTTACTGATTATCAATGTAATTTCATTTATTATAATTTTTTATTATAAATATGTTTATTACTTAATACATAAATAAAAAATATTTTAAAAAAAATCTTCTTTTATATGTTTGGTTTATAAATTTTTTAAACAAATATGTGGGTTTTTTAAACTTTTATAAAAATGTCTTCTTTTATAAAGACGTTTAAAACTAAATTGTTTTTAAAAAAATGTTTAAAAACTAAGAATTTGTTTAAGAAAAGATGTTTTAAAAAATGAATGGTTAAAAAAAATCTTTAGAAAATCAACCAGTTTAAAATATCAAAAAGTTTAGAATGACGTATTAAAAACAAACGGTTTAAAAACCGAACATTTTGAAAAGCATGTTTTTAAAAAGTTTTTTATTTGTGTATTTAAACGTATTAATAATTTTATTTATAATTAATATTAAACATAAAAAATTTTGAAAAACAAAAATATAATTTTTTTAAATAAAATACTATAATTTAAAAGGTAAATCAAAAAGATAGATAATGTGAGTAAAATGCTAATTTTTACAATATTTAACATCGCTAACTGTTGACTAGCATTACCTAAGGACCATATATAAAAAAAAGAAAGAAATATTAGGGACTCTATTTAAATATTTTAAATTTTAAAAATCAAATTCAAAATTTCAACATAATCAGAAAACCATCCATGTAATTTACTCTAAGTTTTTTATAGACAAATGTGTAAACTGAAAATAAGATTAAATGATAGGTGCGTTTGTTACAAATTTTCCATGATAAAATATCTATCACTAGCACGAGAAACTAAAACATAAACGTTTTCGGTGTAGATATAGTAATTTTATTTATGCTACATGTTGTACACATGGCATGATCCGATTGGTTGAGCCACGCAAGTGAAATAACGGAGGATTCAAGATCGCGAGACACTTGCAAAATTCTCATTCTAAATTCTTCCTAACAAAATTTCCGATGGCCCAAGAAATCGATAATCACACATCACGATCAGACAAACCACCCAATCCATCATCTTCTTCTTCTTCTTCATCTTCTTCACAACAACAACAACATCAGCAACAACCCGATCCTAAGGAGGTATGATACAGATTTAACATTGCGAACCCAACTAACGATCTCTTTTAGGGCTTTTTGTTTCCGGGTATGTGCTTGATTTGAAAGTTGTGTGTGGTGTATGTGATTTTGATGAGGACGGTGATCTGTTGCTTAATTGTTCATCTGGTTTTAGTTAGAAGGAAAGATATTACTTTTTCTATTGTGTTTGAAACCCTATCGGCTGAATTGGTGTGGAGTTTTTCCACGAATCGTATGCGATTCTTCCTGCGTACGTAGATTTTATGTCGATTGTATTCATAAATTTTTTCACTTGCCAGTTTTATGAAATTGTTAAGTATAAGGACTAATATTTTTAGTTGACGCGTATGTAAAACAGTAGGGGAAAGGTTGGGGTACTTATAAAGATTGAAAGTTATTTTGATCTTATGGCTTGCAAATTGCAAGTGATGGGTTTGCTTTCAAATCAATAGTTATTATGGTCTTATTAAAAATTTGATCTTTGAATGCCTCGGCTGCTTGGGACTTCAGTGTATTAATGCATTGTGTAAGCTTTCTGTCTATTTTTATCAGGGCATCCAACTATTGAACCTGCTTTATAGACCATCTAACTATCTAAGTCTGTATCTAGTTTTGTAAATGCCAAATCCAGCATAAAACAGGTGGAATGAAGAATATAACCTTCATATTTTTAAAGCATTTGTTTTAATTACTTTTTTTTCATTTTTCCTTAATGGAATTGTATTATATACTCCCCTTCCCTAAAGAAGTACAGTTTTGTCATGAGGCTTGATTTAATGAGAGTATTTGTCGAATAATTAAATGCCTAATCTTTCCCTAAATACAAGAAAATTGAGAAAGCATGTGGATCAAGGTCGCAAGACAGATTACAATCATCACAGGGTATCTTGTATTGATCGCAAAGGGTAAAAAAGCATTCGGATTGAATTCTTACTAGAATTGTAAGATTTGATATTTATAGTTATCAAATTGTTTTAAAACTATTAGTATTTGTAGCTCTTAAACTGTTTCGAAAGTTTGATATTGGCCTTGCTGAAAATAGCCCATAGTTAAGCAAGCTAGGTTGCATTGTCTTGACTACTTGCCTTCTTGGGAGAGATGCTAGTTTACTTATGGATTTTTGTTGGCTACAATGTTTATAATTTTTGATTGTATGCATTGGTAACTGATTCTAAATTCATGAAAAGGAAACTCTTTTAATCCCTTATTTTGTACTTGATCCTTCTACAAAGAATAAAGATACCCACATTAATGATAATACTGGGACAAAATCCTTTAATGGGGTGTGCAAGTTTTAGCATTTTCATTGTAATTGCAATCACTTAATAATCCATCCAACTTTGTTGCAGTTACCTCCATTCTATGGCTTCACACCATCAAATGGTGAACCCCCAATGTTTCCGAACATGTACCCCATTATGGTTCCTGCAATAGTCCCTCCACAACAGGCTCAGGAACAAACCGATCATGGACCTGGCATATACATGGTTCCCACTTTCCCGAATTCATTTGTGGGACCAATTGCTGGATTTCCATCCAACACTCTCATCCCTTTTACTTACAATGTTCCTACGTAAGTCACTCATCTTTCCATAAATTTCAAAATGTTTTTAGACTTCTAGTTCGTAGAGTTTGTATTCATCCATATACTGATGAATAATGTATCTTTTGTAATAAATGAATGTACACAGTTAGATTCATGATAAGTTTTTCAATTATATTTAAACTTACCCCTTGAGGTAGAGTTCTTGCAATCTATTAACACAAGTATATAACCGTAATTATGAAGTTCTGGTAGATGAGTAAAATTGATGAGATATGGAATGCACAAAAGATGTATTTCTAGTATTAAACCTCATGAGACTAATATGTTAACCCTCTCCCCTCCCCCTTTGGATGATAAAGTAGAAAAGAATTGACTTTTTAGTTAGTAAACATAAAACTTAGATGGGTCAACAAAATTACATCTGTAGATTATTGATAAAATATAACTCATTTATATAGTTGATGGATAATTTTTTATGAGAAATTTTAATATTGTTAAGTAGTGGGCCAAGTCCTTCTGAAGCTGGAGCACAAGGTGAGCAAGGGCAAGCAGGACAGCAGCAGCAGCAACAGCAGGCTGGACAACAGAGACAAGTTGTGGTCAGGAGATTCCAAATTGCAATTCATCTTGATTTAATGCTCTTATTCAAGCTGGCGGCTGTTATCTTTTTGTTCAACCAAGATGGCTCAAGAAAAAGGCTTGTCCTGCTCATATTTTTTGCTTCATTGATCTATCTGTAAGTCATAAAAAACCATCATCTATTGTGCATTTCAACTAGAAAATAATTTATTAATTATGTGGAATAATTCATAACTACATAAACTGTTAAGAGCTGGCAAGATGGGTGGGTTGGCTAACAGATCAAAGCGGCTGCTTACTTCCTGGTTGAAACAGGCCACTTTCAGTATGGTGGTCAAAACAGGTGGGTCAGGTCAGGTCGGTTTGTCAACAATTTTAGTTAAAGTTTTAAAATCACTATAAACAATGTGTTGACTGTGTTTACAAGGACAAAAGGTCGATAATATTTAAATAGTAAGTTAAATCTTTGAGTAAAACTGATTTAGGAAATCATATGCATTAAAAGTAGACTTGGGTAAGTTTTCAACTCATTTGACTTGTTCCTTTTAAAAGCCAACCTTTTTGGGATGTGTGTCAGGTATCAAACAGGAGCTCTTGCACCACTGATACGATGGCTTTCGCAAGGAATGCAGCGGGCGGCTGCACCTCCCCAACAACCAAGAGCTCCTGCTGTTAGGGCAGATAACATCCCTGCAGCCGCGAGGCAAGAAAATGAGAATGCTCCTTTGTTAGGTATGCTCCCCATTCTTCTCACTAGCTAGTAGATTGACATATTCAAATATTCATGTGAATAATATGGGCATGTGTGCAAATTACACAATCTTGTATTAGACGGGCAAGCAGGAGCTGAAAATGAGAACCGGCCAATGGGTGATGTGAATGATGAAGGAGCAGTGAACGGAAACAACAACAGATGGTGGGGGATTGTAAAGGAGATACAGTTGATTGTTTTTGGCTTCATTACTTCCCTTCTCCCTGGCTTTCACAACATCGACTGAGTTAATCGGAGTAGGTTTATACAACTATCAAGTGGTTATATTGCCGGAGATTATGGGCTGTTTTTTATCGGTGAAAGAACCAACAATGAATGTCCTGGCATTTTTGTATCTTCAGTTTCCCTTATATGACACAAATTAACTTACAGATGCTTGCTTGTTTGAGATATATTATTTGCATGGGTTATGTGGAGCTTAAGGTCCACACCCGCCTTTTATTGGCACAGACCAACATAACAGAAATACTGAACCAGTTTCGACTATAACTGCATTAGGGTTTTATGCAATCAAAAGTTTCACACTAGTTGGTTTAAAAATAAAAAAAGCATTAAATTTCTTGCTTGAACGTCAAACATAAGTTGAGATTCATATAGTTGTAGTATCCATAATTTTGTTAAACCTTTTATATAGGTAATTTAACAAGTAAACGGATTACAAAGCTAAAATGCTGAATTGTGCTTCATCATATAAGTGTTGGTAGTCCTAGTATGCTACACCAGTAAACAGTATTGTAAAAATTGCTAGGCGCTAGTCGGGCGGCGAGGTGGGGACTAGGGATTAATCGGGATTAATAGGGATTAATCGAGATTAATCGGTTTGGAATTTTTATATATAATTTTTATTTTTATATATATAAATACATAATTTTTATAAATATGTTTAGTTTTATATATATATAAACAAATCTGGATGAAATTGTAAAATTTTCGCCGGAATTTTTGAACTTCGCCGGGAAGACGCCGGAATCTTGCCGGAATCTGCAAAAATGCAGAATAAAGGCCGATTAAGAGTCGACTACGGCCGATTAGTTCCGATTTTTTCCCGATTTGGACCAATTTCACCGACTAGCGATTATCCCCTCCGATTAGGGGAAATCCAATCGGTGGGTCACCGATTGCCGACTAGTCGCCGATTAATCGGCCGACTAGTCCGACTTTTACAACACTGTCAGTAAGCTGGAATCTGAATAAAATTTAACATTAACTAGAATTAAGCCCTTGTGTTATCGAGGGGGCGTAAAACCGTGCTAAAATAGCATCAATGTCACACCACTGGCAGCGACCACCAACACTGAAGTTGTGGTGTGTTAATGCGGAGAAATTAGACTAATATGTAAAACATATAAAAATTTAACTAAGTCGATCTAGGACCCGCGTGTTGCGATAAACTTGTCAAACGGGTGAAAATAGATGTAAAAACGTTGAACCACTCATGCATGTTGCTTCGTGTTAAGTCACAAATGGTAGAACCACACTTGTTAACCACACTTGCATGTTACATCTTGTTAACTTGAAAAAATCATAACGAAACGTAAAACAGAAATTTACCAAAAATGAAAAGTATAAGATATTAAAATTGAAAGTAAAAAAGTTGTAAGATCAAATTGCCAAAAATAAAAAGTTTTGGACCAAAAGTAAAAAACTCAAATTTTTGTGAGGTTACATTGCTAAGATAAAAAAAAAGTTTTGGGTTAAAAATAAAAAAATATTTTTTTTATAAAACACTCTTTGCATAAGATACAACACCTTATGCATAAAAAAGTTGAAAATTAGTATACTATAAATATCATGTACTTTTCTCAAGCCAATTAGAGAGGGATTAAGCATCACAAATTAACTTCAAATGTTTCTAGCGTTCAAGAAACTGTTTATAGACCTGCTCTCAACCACATCTTCACCATCATCATGAGCTCTGGTCTACTGTTTCGTCTCTCAAAGAGGAGATAATTCGGTATATCACATCTCGTGATTGGTGAGGAAATCATCTTTAAATGTGAGATTTGCTTCATATACCTTAAATGGTTTAACTAACACTTCAATTATGACAACAATAATTGTACCCAACAAAATATCACTCATAGCAAAACTATTCATAGAGTTTGAGGATGGTAGGACGTAAGCAGATCTTATCTCTATTCTTAGGGAAAGAAGGCTACTTTCAAAGGCCCTCGGCTTCAAAAACATACATTAAAAGGCAAACACTTCAATTATGATGTTTCATGTATACTTCTTTTCTTTGAAACGGCAGATATTTTTTTTATTAAACACGCAACTCCAAAACTCGCTAAGATGGTAGTGGGTAACAAACAAAAGTCTACTAAAAACCAATGATCAAGCTGTAGAAAACAAAAGCAAACCCCCAAATACAGATCTTTTACCCAAGAAGATTTTGCTATTCCAAAACACATGAAGCTTCAAAACAACAATATAAATGAAGTAAATAAATATGCCACAATGCCCTCCTATTCGAATGTGATTCCATGTCAAACCAAGTTCTTTTTCCTGCATTCTCATCGAAACAAAACACAAAATCTTATATCTTATAAATAAATAAATGTTGAGTTTGCAATATAATGAAACATGCATAGAACCAAATACCGAAAGTCTTACCTCTAACCATTATAAAAGAGCTATAAACTCGCATACATCCATCTAAATATCCTCTTATGACATTTGGCCAACCTGAACACCATATAGTTTTTTCAACAGTGAATATTTAGAATAATGCATCACTACATGTAGTAAAATGCAAGTATAATTTTGTTTCTATTTCTCAAACCTGTTATCTTCGCGTTATAATGAAACAATCTTACCATTTTCAGTCAGTACGGCGAGAGGTGAAACCTGGGAATAGGTATTATCCTAATGAGGTCTAAACTTCGATTCCTACCAGCTTTATGGGTGGCCTTGCTTT
Source organism: Flaveria ramosissima (assembly GCA_025215565.1). Lineage (NCBI taxonomy): Eukaryota > Viridiplantae > Streptophyta > Magnoliopsida > Asterales > Asteraceae > Flaveria > Flaveria ramosissima. The sequence continues at coordinate 69,841,136 of CM046030.1, forward strand.
TCCAACAGAAAATTATTATATGCTGCGGCTATTCTGTGAAATCCAAACATAGAAAAAAACCAGTCAAAACTCAAATGAGTAAAAAACTTTGATGGGGACAACATGTTGGTCCCACCATGAGGGGGCATTCTACCCCGTGTTGGCATTGAATAGGTACCAAGGATGGCGCTTAACGCAAATGAACGAGTATCCTTCAGTGCTAGATCTTCCTATATTTAAGAAAATTAGAAAAAAGCAGAAAAAGTTTGTGTACCGACATAAGGCTGTATTTTGTGTGAGAAAAATTTAGGTTCGGGCTCTGTTTGTGGCTTTCCAGCCCGAATGTTCATGCTTATTTGTCTACGCTTCAATTCTTGGCTCAGCTAGTATAGGTATGATCTTATATGCCATGTGACTCAAACAGTAAAATACAACCCCCAAAATAAAATTACAGTTAACCTATACAAAAAGTATATATTAAAAGTACCCTTGAGGCTAAACTAGCAGGTTATATGAACATAAATTACTAAATGGCTCCAATAAGTTGGGCAGTCTCAAGCTGATTTAAGCTAAATTAATGCAGGCTTGCCAAGCTGCCATATCAGAACCATACCAGGTTCCTGTTCAGCTCAGAGCTCACCACAATTTTCTGACAAACAGGTTCACACACTGACATGCCATCTCTCTCACCTGAAGTCTAATAAACAGAAGATGTTTAAGAAAAGTAAATGAATAAAGATGCTCTACGTACTTGCAACTTTGCCTGGCACTGGTGAACATTTCTGTTGACATGACCTTTGAGCAAAGCATGACCATTTCCGTTGACATGACCTTCGAGCAATGCAGGTACATTGAAATCGTTTCACTTTGTTTTCTGGTTTTCATTTTATGTATCTTTGTATCCATATGCAGTCGGTGTATATTTTGACCTTTAATACATCATACTGTGCATGCCAGCACGGGGATATCTGAAAACTCACTCAATCCCATTACCAAAGTCAATTGATCTCATCATACACGGTGTGATCCTGGGTTATTGCCAAATTTAGACCCTTGCTGTCAGTTTAAATTGAACCACCAAGCAAAGTAATCCATTTCTCTGAGGAACAAAGAAAAAAGGAAAAAAAAAAAAACTTAAGAGATCATGGAATTAAGTACTCGCATTCATAAACAAAACTGAATCCTTCACGGGTTATATTTAACATTCAAAAGGGTGTGTATATCTAAAAACTACCATAATAATGTTTCAAGAAATTAAAGTGACAAGCAATTAAGGAGCAGTGATTCCTTCTTTTAGCTCATTTGCAATCTTTAACTTATCAGTATCATCACTATTAATGAACAACACCACAAAAGAAATATATAAATATAAGAATAATAAATGAAAGGACTCATGCTTTAAGCACCATCAAAAAACCAAGAAGATACTCAACACGCATGGAATTCAAGTACCGACAAGAAGCTGCAGACAAGAACAGAGTGGATCCGGTATATGTTTTCACTATCATAGCATGAATACAAAGAAGTAAACATGTTCAATCAAAGATTCATCACTCGGCTATATGACAATAACATTCCTAACAATCAAAACCATTGTTATTCGAAGGATCATTTAGCTCAGACAGAAAATCATCAAAGAGTCTGAAGGTGTAGAGACAAGGAGACAGAGCAGATGTTAAGAGACAAACAAACATATCTAAGGTAAAGCAAATGCGCTAAGCTTTGACTGTTTAGTATTTTACGACTCTTTCTACGCAATTTAAAAAGTGTATAAGAGGTTCAACATCATGAAGATGGGAGGCACTAAATAAGAAGGCATAGTCCTCGATCAATAAAATAGATAAAGAACAGGTAGATTAAGTTAAACACAACGCTGAATAGATGCTGCTTTCCAAGTTTCACAAATAGGAGAGAGAAAGAAAAGAAGAAATGAAAGGAAATATTTTTTCTATTTTTTTCATGTACTTGGTTTAAAAAGAAATGGAGGAAAATGTAATGCAGTTGTAGAGACCGGGAATAAAAACATAACAATTATGAGCACCTCGTTTAAATACTTGATTTTTTTAAGTCTATAAAAAGGGGCATATTTGTTTATTACAAATTTATTAAGTCATTCTTTCCCTTCTCTTCCTTTTCCTCCCAAAAATGGGAAGAAAGTTAGTACATAAAAAAGCTCGAGAGCACAATACTTTCTATGTTTCAACCCTTTCCCACACTTTAATTACGTATAAGTGAAAATATACACATGTAAATCAAGAGAATGTTGTCTTACCCCGTTAGACATTTTTCACTAGATTATCAACTACCAATACAATTCTTGCTTTTCAAGTAGCTACTAAGAAGTTTCAATCACGAACACCATAGAAAAATCCAAAACACAACTCAAACGAAGCAAGAGATCTAGGTTATGAGTTATTAAACACATACAATCTAAGATACTTGCCCATACTAAACAAATTCACCATAAAATAGAGAATCATGCAAGAAATGGTCATTTACTACAAATATGGTATTAGAGTATAATCATATATATAATATATGTAACCCCGTCCAACGAGTGATATTGTCTACTTGGCCGGTAAGTTGCAAACCACGCTCATAGTTCTCCAAAACATGCCACCATAGTTGAGAGATTACTCTATATAAACCCAACATCTTTCCATGTCCATTTGTCCTACATGAGCAAGGTGTAAAACACACCAACCTTCAGGGATTCGATGAGAAGTGCCACATTGTCCTAAATGAGCACGATGAGCAAATTTGATATCATTGTCACACTTCGTCCAAAACATAGTTATATTGTACGCTTTGCCCGCAATTTGCAACTAGGGATCGGGGTTTTCAAAAATGTTTCGCTATAGTTGGAGAGGTTTCTTTAATATACACCTAACATCTCTATGTCCATATCGACTTAAGGTTCCAATAAGCCACACTTAAGTGTTCCAATTTGAGGTAAAGCAAACAGGAAACTTATTAATGTAGTAATTCGCTTTACTTAGTAACGGCAAAATGTACCATGAAATCCATACTCCACACTGGTAACATGTGGAAGCACTTACGATGGATCTAAGATTACTGTTAAAATCCCATTGGATATTTAAACATTGAATCAAGGTGAATTCTTTTATTAAATCCATAACAAAATGATGCAAAGTTTAAACTTGATTGCAAAAGAGTAGCGTGATAAAAGAATTCACAATATAGATGTTTCACTTTGGTTCTCTACTTATAAAGTACACCCCCTTGTAATGGTAAACCCCTATCTCACTATTATTAATATTGACTCACTAGTGGGGGTTCATGGACATAGGTCATTCCTAAGACATTAATGTATACACTTGTTTACATGTTTTTGTGTGTTTTTAGTTTTTGTCTTCATGATTTTTTTTCACAAGTACAGGATAAACCCTCAACTTCCACCGCTATTAGCCCTCAACAATCTTGATACTAAGGCACAAGCTTAAGCTTCACACTTTGATGGCGGGCTGAAATCTTATTTGGATTAAGTTTTAGGTAGATAAAAAAAGAAATAAAACTTTCTTAACACAAAACTCTTCTCCAAGAGTATCAAATCTCATTGCTTATTTGCTTGTCAAATATCTAATTTAACATATACTTGGGGCCACATCTGATCCTAACTCCTAAGAAACCTTGGTCCTAAACACTACACTAAAGAAAAAAGGACTCTTAGAAAGGTCCTAACCAAACCAAGCCCTAAATTTCTTTGTTTAAACATTTATTTATTATTATTAAATTGAATATTTCATCAAGATTATTTAGTATCTTAAAAATTAATATTTCTTATTGTAAAGAAAAAATATATATTTTTCCATAAAAATTCGAGCCCTAAATTTCTTTAATTGAACATTTATTTATGTATTACTAAATTCAATATTTCACCAAGATATTTAGAATCTTAAAATTTAATAATTTATTTTTATAAAGAACAAAATATAGTTTTCCATAAATATTCCTAATTAAAAGCTTTTATAAATCATGAAAATATATAGAGATCTACCATTAGATAGTTAGTGAATCGTTTAGCTGATAAAAGAATTTAAATATCTATACAAAACTTTGACAATTACATATACATTAACATGGCATTGACCAATTTACATATTAGGCAATACGAAACCTTGCCAAGACCAAACATTCGAGTCTAGTAAATTCTAGGACTAGGACGGGGCCTAACTAAGATTTTTGATAAATTATTATGACTTATTGCGATAATCACGCTTAATAAGGCCTAAGGAGACCAAAGTTGTTCAGGTTCACGTCGGGCCTAGCCTAAAGGCTTGAACCCAACCCATTAGGGCATCTCTACAAGAAAAGTCGACACCAACGAAAGGTTGAACTAGTTCTATGCTACATAACTAATATGTAACAAGGATGTGTTTGCCCAGAACTCTTTAAAATACAAAACAACTTGGCAATCTTGTGGAACTCCTTATGCTTCTTTAAATTTTGTTAATCAACCAAATACTCACACTTTACAATGACCCTAGACTCCCTATTTATACTTAAACATCACCTTGGAAAACAAGAAAACTACTACCCACAAACTCAAATTAGGAAATTAAATAAAACTATTTATGGTGACCGAATCAAACTAAATCCCAAGACCCCAAATTCAACTCACCTAACTTAATCCCCAAGTTTCAACTTTTCACATGTGAAATCAAGATTGACCCAACAAGATAGTCATAAACCATGTCTTAAATCTTATCACAAAACCACAAAATGTAGTCCAACCCATGAAGAATAATGTAACCTAGGGTTCAAATGAGAACTCACTTTTTTTGTGAGAACTCTAGGAACCAATCTCAGCCACTAGTTTTCAATGGCAAAATGGTAATTAACAAACACATAATAAAAAAAATCAAAAAATGAAAAATAACATAAAAATAGAAAAAATAAAAACACAAAATGTTCCCCTAGTTTTCCTCTTTCATAAAAAATTTTTTAAAAATTATAAAAAATAAAAAAAAATCTCGTTTTTTTTACGAAATTCTATTTACACATGTGTAATACCGGATTTACAACACATGTGTATAACTAGATTTACACATGTGTAAACAACGGATGAACGATTTTTTTAAAAAAAGTATATCAATATGGTAGGCGTTGGAAAGATTAAAAAATACTAAATTTTATGGTGAAATTTTTTTTGAAAAATGATGTCGTGAAAAAAAGTTATAAACGTTTAAAAAAAAGGGGGAAATGGCATGTGATTTGCATGTGATAAAAAATGAGTGGTTGTTTCAACGGTGAATGGTAGTATTTATATATGTATGTGTGTGTGTGTGAGAGAGAGAGAGAGAGAGATATGTGATCAGACAAACACGTGTCTTAGGTAATGATATTAGAATGAGAAAGTAGGATATGCTAGGATGGTAGCCACATTGTGAGTGCCTTAAAAACATGCCTTTCACACAAACCAGTGAACACACTACATTAGATCATTAATTTTAAAAACCAACAGTTTTGAACACCAAGAAATCATTTCATGGCAAAATACAACAGAGTATATAAGCATTATAGTAAGATTTGCACCAAGTTGACAAAAATCTTAAAGGCCAGATATCATGCTGAAAATGACCAAGTAACTGCATTCAAACTGCCTTACCAGATACAGAAGCAGTGGTCTTTTGTTTATCTTTTCCTTTTTTGTTCTTTTTACTTTTGCAAGCTTTTGTCTGCTTTGGACCTGCAAGAGTGAACTTAATTAATTCTCAACAATTATGCAAAACATGACAACAAATTCACAGAAATCCTCATGCCTTAAGTTCTCTTAGGTGAGGTTCAAACATTGATGTACCGAATAGATAATAACATAAAAGTTAGAAGTAAACCTTCACGTTCACCATTAATAAATGACATAAGTTCATCAATAGATCTATGATCCACATGTGGTGCTTCAGCCTCAACATTCTGGAAAGTGAAAACCAAATCCCACCTACCATCAGTCTCAAGAAAACTAAAGTAACTAAAAGCCTAAATTTGACTAGACAAATTACCTTAACTTTCTCTTTTTGCCTCAACTCTCGCCTCTTTCTTTCACCTAATTTATTCAAGAGTCGTACTTGTGGATCATCAGTAGCAATTGTGATAGGCTCCCATTTATCTTCCTGCATCACTTAACTATATCATTATTAAATTCCAGTCAAGTGTACATTATGCCGAAAGCAGTGTAAAATAACATGTGCCAAAAAATGACACCTCCGTAAGATCATCAGGTAGTTCAAAAGCTTGGCGAATCTCTTCACTAGTACTCCCCTCGATTAATCTCAGAAGCGCAGTGCGAGTGAGTTCAACCAATGGTGTCAGTTGCAGGCTGTCAGCAGCAATTCTTAACTCACGCAGCCTTTTCTTGTTCATGCGAATGAACTTTTCATTATAAAGCTTCCGCTCCTACGCACAAGGGAAACAAGAATATAGTTTTGCTTTTATTAGTTTAATCCTAGAGGATATTTTAAAATCTTGACATAATAAATCAAGATTGAAAAAGCTTCCACTCCTAGGTTTAATATCCCAATATTCCTGAAACTGTAAAAACAAACACCAAAAAGAAAAAAGAAAAAAGAAAAAAAGAAAACAAAAGAATATCTTTTTGAAATTCAACATTCACTAGGAAACTGGTATAGGTCATTGTTGTTTTACCTCTAAGATGTAGCTTCAAACACACATCTTCCCCTTGTATCAGTTTACAGCCAATGCTGTCATATTCACTAGAGATTTTGAGGGGCATTCAAGCAACTTTACCATAAAAACGTACCATTTGTTAACCATTTTCCAGTTCTCCCTACAACCTACTCTCACCATGCTTAATTGTAATTGGTGTCACGGCTATGATTAGCTTGAATAAGTTAGTGGGTGGGGTGTTGCACTACTTCATTCTAAAATCCTCAACACTATAATAATTACATATGGTCGGTGTTTACTTGTCATTGGTGCCATAAACGAACCAAAAACTAATGATCGGCTTCACAATAGTTTGTAGCAGTCCTATAGCATCAAAGGCGTTAGGCGCACTCAAGGCGCAAACGCCTAGCATGTGGCCTACGCGCAAAAAAGCGCACGCCCAAGTAATTCAAGAAGCCCAACTAGGAAAAAATAATATACATATTTAATATTCAAATATCAATTAACTAGTTTAATTTTTTCAATAAGGTTTAAATTAGTTTTAACAGAAGAAAACATTGTAGTGTACAATCACCTTCAATAGCCAGCAATGAACAGTATGTTACATGTTACTGTTTGTGCAGTGTTAAAGATGGAAAAATTTATGCTTTTTTTAACACAATTATCCTCTTTCTTTTATTCTCCTTTCTACCCCTTCTTCTCTCTCCATGAAACTCTGCTCATCAGGTAGTTTTCTCATATTTTCGCTGGAACTTGGCAAAAATCTGACCGGAATCTGGTCAGAACCTTGCCGGAGTGCCTGCGTTGCGACTCGCCTGGGCACCTAGGTCGCCTTTGACAACTATGAATGGTGCTATGTTATTTCCTGTTCAAACCTTAAAAAAATCTACTAAGTGCTAATTACACTTTTGACCCAAAATTAATTTTCAAATCCTACAATCTGTTAAAAAAGTATTATTGATTTAAATGTTATTAAATTAGTTTAAATATATTCAAAAAGATAGATAACAGTTCTCTTCTAATTACATAAGACAAAAATATTTATATCACAGAGGTGAAAATATAGATCAACCCAACCTAATTAGCAATTTCATCCCAGCGCAAAGTGTGGGCGCATTAAAGCTCATATCATCAAGTTAAAGGGAATATATTAGCTGAAGAGTATAAGTACCAAGTTCGAATGTCCCGGTTGGTGATAGAAGTGGCAAAAATCAATGATTACACCGAGTATGATGAGATCAACAGTCTCCGGAAGAGGGATTGGACAAACTTTCGACAATCCCATGCCGCCATGCACAGTTTGACGTATTAGAGGGCAAAACAGAGCCACGTTTTGTTCCACTTGTTCGATGGATCCATCAGAGGTCTTCAGCCATATGTAAGATTTCATCTGAAAATATAAGCTAATTATATAAGAGTTGATCCACTTTTCATACCATCATGTTTGTCTTCTTTGTAAGCAAACCACATTTTTTGTTTATAATATAGAAAAAAAATAAACTTGTTTTGTGAGAATGGGTGATTTCAGGCAATAAAATTTCCAAATATGATGGTTGTATTTGCCTTTGTTTTTTCATCAAGTCATTCAAATTTTCTCATTTTTGCTAAGCGTATATTTTATTTTTCCTGCATTTTCCCAAGATGATGTCTATTCGCTATAAAATATCAAGTATGACAGTTCAGAAGTTAACCAATAAATTACATAACATCTACAAAGAAGCCCATATAACAAACCACAACAAAAAAGATGGAAAGCCAACAAAATATCAACTTGAAAGGCATATTGAAAGAAGATAAAGCATGAAGGAGAAAGTAGGGAGAAAAACTTATGCTTTACCTCAGGGGTGGTTACATCTGATCCTGACATTCTTCAATACGACCAACAAAATGATAATATCTACTTTTGAAGTGTGGCCTGTGTGATTTTAAGATATTAAGTTCTGAGGTAGAGTAACAATAATCTATATATCAATAAGAGTATGTTGTCAGTCATCAATGAACTATCTGCAACACAAGACCATAAGCCTAAATGGCAGCAGTCATAACCAATAATTGCTACCAAATATCTTGGAATACACTCATTCACTACAACCCCTTAAACAAGAAGATAAATAACTCTTTCAATTAAACCAAATTGATAATAATGTCGCTAGTGCCACTCAGTTACCAAAATAACAGAAGATTACAAACACCATCAGATTAATCAAGCATAACAATATACATGCTTGCAAAACACTCATCCAACAACAAAAATTTCAACCTAATTTCAATTTGTGCAAACGCCCAAAATTTCAATCACTTATCAATTTCAACCTAAGGAAAATGTTATCGGTCGAAGAAACCGATAAAAAGATGTAATTGAAGTTAATGGCTGTAAAATAGCGAACGATCGGGCGATCGTCTGTAATTTATCCACAGTAATCCAAATCAATTACACAATCCAGAAGAAAATGCTTATACATGTACAATTGTTGATGTAAGCAACAAGTTTTAACATGCATTGGCCATGAATCGAATCAATAATCACATACCTCAATGATGATCCGAGAGCAATTAGGGCAGAATTGCTTTGAATGTCTGTAAATTTGGGGGTTTTATCAGTATGGGCGATGAAATCTATGTTTACCTTTCATAAAAGTTGCATATAGACCCTTGACAATGGTTCTTGTTACAAATTTTGAGCATTTTTTTTATTGCGTTGTAATTTTGTAAAAGAATAATTAAGTTTTAGGTTTGTTTTAATTATATTAGTCATGAAATTTTTTGTTTCAATCAAATCATTTATAATATTTTTATCCCGAATCATTATTTTAAAATTTTTCTAATTAGGTCATTTATAATTATTAAATAATTTTAAATAAATTTAATATATTGAAAAAATTGATGGTATGTATAAAATACAAATTATTTAAAAAATTTGTGAATTTTCTAAAAATTTTATAAAAATATGAGTGATTAAATTGTAACAATTTCAAAACTTTAGTAACTTGATTGAAACAGATACAAATTTTATTAATTAAATTAAACAAATAAAAATATTAGTAACCTGATTGAAACACTTTTAAAACTTACTAATTTATGAAGTTTTTCTTTTTTATTTTATTCACGTATTTAGTCACCCGCAAGTCACTTGGCTTGATAGTTTAGTGATTAATAATCAAATGCATTCATTAAGGTTCAACATTTTGATATAAGACAAGTTAAGAATTAATATAGTTTAAAAATAAAAGTAAACAACTGTGGGTTGTGCTAATACACAATTTGTCATCGTGAAATTGATCATGTGGAAATTATAAAAGATATAGTTTTAAAGAAATCATACTTTACATGTCCTTTATTTTTATTTTTTTTATGTATATAATTATTATAGTTTTGCTTTTAACATGACTATTTGGTTGAAGAAATGTGTGACTAATGTAAGAAATAAATAAAAGATAGTCATCTAAATTGATGGTTTGATTAGATTTTTTTTGTGACGAATAAATAATTATGCTTAAAAGACGAATAAATAATTATGTTTAAAAGATACTATGCTTAGGTTACTTTAAAGTCCGTATCAAACTATAATTGTCTTTAAATTCTCTAAAGAATTTAAATGCATGTTTAAAATTACGGTATTCAACCTTACTGTTACATATGGCAATCACCAGGTACGTGAAGAATTTTAATAATTTTGGTCTCTTGTCCTTATAAAACCGTGTCTCATATTCTACCTTATACATTTAAGTACTCGTTAGTCAATACTCGCAAGTCAGATATGTATACTTGTGTATCACCCTATTAGTGTACTCATTTATAGTCTTATTTGATACGATGCTCATTACTTGAAATATATATAAATTCTCATATTGACAACCGACTTGAAATATTAAAATACTCTCAAGTACATGTCTAACCATTTAATAATTTTAGTAATTTCAACTTTATAACAACTTCAAAATACTATTTATTATATTTTCCTTAAGTATATAATATATTAATATATTCAGGTAAACAAGCTGGTATATATATCCAGCCAGGTATCTCCTAATCGAATATTCGCTCCAGACCATGAAAAATTCTAAAACAAATCTCATACCCATTAACATAGTCGATACATATCCCAAATGTTTTGGGTTTTAAGTGTTACAGTTTGGTTATGTATTAAACCATTGTTTACCTAATCCTATTTATTTATAAATAACGGTACGATGAATTATCCATGCTAGGATTTATGAAAATCAGGCTTTAAATTAGCATTGCCTTTATAAACCAGCAAAAGGCCACCGCATGGTGCTATGTATATATATTGTATTTATACACAATACATAAAGTACTATTTACAATATAATCAAACATAATAGTCACAAATTGCATTGTTGTGACGAAGAACATTGAGTTTAAGAAGAATAATTTCTTTTTGTGAGGTACTTATCAGTGGTTTGACGAATGAAATAATATGCGTTTTTAGTAAGAAGCTGCGTATTATAATTTTTTTTCACACCAATGATCCCAACACAAATGGTTAAAGCAGGGTATCCAATACTTCATTAAAACAGAAAGATCTTGGATTAGAGTCTCACATGTGGAAAAAATAATAATAATAAAGTGTTTCAAATTGGGTCATGGGGTTTTTCTCACATAAAGTGATTTTCTCCTAAGGTGGTATTGGATTCAATGCTGATAGGGGCAGACTGATATATCAACTTCTTTTTGAGGACGTGCTAACCTAAAGACTCAAAGTTTCGTACTTAAGTAATAAAGATGATCAAATTGACCAATGATTCGTTAGAGATCCAAATAGCCGTTGGTGTAAATTTTCCACTTAAATAAATCTTTCACGAGTTCTCAGATTAGGTTTGAAAATATGCTATAAATTATTCAAATAAAGAATATATAAATAGATCATCAAAATAGTAAAATAAAGGTATTGAATTTTGTAGGGCCACTCCTTCCTAACTCTGCTAGCAATTGATGATTTCATGTGACACTATTTTATCTTCATTTAATGAAAGTAATTTAATATAATCTTATATATGTAACAATTTATTTTTCTAGAACGAGCCAATTTAAACAAGTTACCAAACCTATCTAGTAGAAGCATGCAGCCTTTTGAGTTTTGACTGGTTTGTGTGCTTAAGGCATTAGCAGCAATTGCAAAACACGTCTTTAATTTTTTTTTTCTTAAAGAAACATTAGAAGTTATTTACAAAAGTTAAATTATATGTTAATGAATTATTAAAATAGAAAAAGTTAATGTTGAATGTTGGTCAGTTTTCTACCTTTAGCAAGTAATTGTTTCTAGAAATCAATTTTAAAATCTCAATAAACCAAATTTGGTTTTTTTAACCGGCTAGAATTTAAAAAAAATTAAAAAAAAATCATGAAATAGTACAACTTTTGACCAGCAATTCAATAGAATCATGACTCACACACTAACACATAAATCTATTTCTCTTAAATTGCACAAATTCTCAATCTATCAAAAGTTCAAATTTGAACAACACTGTTCTTTAAATAGTCTTTATATCTACTACTAGCTACCAACACAAACATGAGTGTTCAAAAATATCCGCATCAAAAAATCTGAGTCCGAAATATCCAAAAATTCAGATTTAGATAGTGATTTTAAAATTTTCGCATATTCCGATATTCGGGTATCTGATTATCCGAAAACTTCAAAATATTTTTCTTTAATTTTTAAATATTAAATAAATGTTTTTATAGGGTGAGAATCTTTAGTGCATACCGAGACTTTTGTAAAGTGTGTTGGTTTTTACATTATTTTTATAATAGCATATATCTTATCATTACACAAAAAAATAATTTAAAATTTAAAAAAGTTACAAGTAAATTTCGAATACAAAAATTACTATTTGTAACAGTATTCAAATTTTCGAATATTCTACTTTAAAAAACGTAATTTGTGTTATAATATCACAATAATTAACACAAGATTAGTGTTATAACCTTAAGAACTTTAAAGAGAATTGCAAGAGCAAGAAGAAGAGAAATGTATAACTTATGAAAGTGTATACAAGAGGTGCATTTTCTTCTCTACATTGAGGTGGTATTTATACTACAAAGATCAATCAACTTGGTAGACAAGGTAAACTATTTTGGTAGATAAGTAGCATAGTAAACTTATCTACAAGTTTGACAAAGAGTTCATCCACTTGCCATGGTAATAATTCATAATACTCCCCCTTGGATGACACTTTTCAAACTTCAAGAGTTTAAGTACTGCCTCGTTAAAAACCTTGCTAAAGAAAAACCCAGTGGGAAAAAACCTTAGCTAAGGAAAAAAGAGTGCAGCTTATAACTCCCCCTCAAATTGTCTTTTGTAGATCATTACATTGCGTGTACGTGCCGCATGCCAATATCATAAACATGTTTTCTGAAAGTTGTTTTAGGAAGTGCCTTTGTGAAAAGATCAGCTGAATTGTTGCTTGATTGAACGTATCTCATTTCAACCCTTTTATCTTTAATAAGATCTTGAGTGTATGAAAAGAATCTTGGTGGTATATGTTTTGTTCTGTCACTTTTGATATACCCTTCTTTCATTTGTGAGACACAAGCTGCATTATCTTCATAGATTGGTGTTGCGTTTTCATCTTTCTCCAATCCACAAGAAGTTGATATAAGTTGTGTCATAGATCTTAACCATACACATTCTCTTGAAGCTTCATGTAGTGCAATGACTTCAGCATAATTTGAGGATGTCGCAACGAGTGTTTGTTTCTGAGAACGCCATGAAATCGCAGTTCCTCCATTCTTAAATACGTATCCAGTTTGAGATTTTGCTTTATGGGGATCAGATAAATAACCTGCATCTGCATAACCAACCAACCCTTCTTTTGAATTATTAGGATAAAACAAGCCTAAATCAATAGTACCTCGAAGATATCGAAAAACATGTTTAATCCCGTTCCAGTGCCGTTTAGTAGGAGCTGAACTAAATCTTGCTAACAAATTAACTGCAAAAGAAATGTCAGGTCTCGTACAGTTAGTAAGATACATAAGAGCTCCAATTGCACTGAGATATGGTATCTCTGGACCAAGGACCTCTTCATTATCTTCACAAGGACGGAATGGATCATTATCAACATTGAGTGATCTAACAACCATCGGTGTGCTTAAAGGATTTGCTTTGTCCATATTGAAACGCTTTAAGAGTTTCTCAGTATAAGTTGACTGATGTACAAGTATTCCATTATGCATATGCTCAATCTGCAAACCAAGACAATATTTGGTTTTTCCAAGGTCTTTCATTTCAAATTCTTTCTTTAAAAGAGCAATTGCTTCATTTATTTCCTTTTGCGTCCCAATTATATTTAGATCATCAACATACACAGCTATGATCACATATCCTGATGTTGTTTTCTTAATGAAGACGCATGGACAAATAAGATTACTTGTGTATCCTTTACTTGTCAAATAATCACTCAAACGATTATACCACATCCTTCCAGATTGTTTGAGTCCATACAAGGATCTTTGTAATTTGATGGAATACATTTCCTTAGGCTTTGAGCTTAATGCTTCGGGAAATTTAAAACCTTCAGGAATTTTCATATAAATGTCACTATCTAGTGATCCATACAAGTAAGCTGTGACAACATCCATAAGACGCATCTCTAAATTTTTAGAGACTGCTAAACTGATTAAGTATCTAAAGGTTATTGCATCCATAACAGGGGAGTATGTTTCCTCATAATCAATCCCTGGCCTTTGTGAAAAACCCTGAGCTACAAGTCTAGCTTTATATCTTGTAACTTCATTTTTCTCATTTCGTTTTCGTACAAAAACCCATTTATACCCTACAGGCTTTACGGACATCGGAGTAATAACAATAGGCCCAAAAACCTTCCGTTTGTTAAGTGAATCTAATTCAGCTTGCATAGCTCCTTTCCATTTATCCCAATCATGTCTATTTTTACAGTCACTAACTGACTGTGGTTCAGGATCATCATCTCCACTCATGATGTCACTTGCTACAGAATAAGAAAATATTTCATCAATACTTTCCATTTCATCTTGATTCCGTAGGATATCTGTGTGACCATAGTTAATTGACATTTCTTTGTTATTTTCATCCAAATCCTCCCCATGAGAGGTTTTGGTATGTAGCGTTTCATCAAGATCATTCACTTTATTGTCAACTTCCTTTTCATGAGTTTTTCTTTTTCGAGGATTTTTATCCTTGGAACCGATTGGTCTTCCTCGTTTCAAACGTTTTTGAGATTCATGAGCCATTGTGTTATCTATTTGCTCATTTGGAATCTCAACTCGAGCTGGAGCATTAGCAGCTGGTATATGAGATTTAGTAACTCTGTTTGTATCAGTAAATGAATCAGGTAATTGATTTGCAATTTCTTGCAGGTGTATTATCTTTTGAACTTCTGTCTCACGTTGTTTAGTTACTGGATCAAGATGCAATAAGGAAGGAACATACCATGAGACATCATTTTCTTGTTTTTTCTTTTCTCCCCCTAATGCCGGGAAAACTGACTCGTTAAAGTGACAATCAGCAAAACGTGCTGTAAATACATCTCCAGTTAAAGGTTCAAGATATCTTATGATGGAAGCTGATTCATATCCAACATATATTCCCAACCTTCTTTGAGGACCCATTTTTGTGCGTTGTGGTGGTGCAATAGGGACATACACAGCACACCCAAAAATTCTAAGGTGGGAAATGTTTGGCTCATTACCAGTAACAAGTTGTAACGGAGAGTATTTAAGATTTGCACTTGGTCTCATACGAATTAGTGATCCAGCATGAAGAATTGCATGACCCCAAATAGACACAGGGAGTTTTGTCCTCATTATTAATGGTCTAGCTATTAGTTGTAGACGTTTGATTAACGACTCAGCTAAGCCATTTTGTGTGTGTACATGAGCAACAGGGTGTTCAACAATAATTCCCACAGACATGCAATAATCATTAAAAGCATGTGATGTGAATTCACCAGCATTATCAAGTCTCACCCTTTTAATAGTATAATCAGGGAAATGTGCTCGTAATTTGATAATTTGTGCAAGAAATTTTGCAAATGCTACATTACGAGTTGATAACAAAGAGACATGTGACCATCTACTTGATGCGTCTATCAAAACCATAAAGTATCTAAATGGTCCACATGGTGGGTGAATTGGCCCACATATATCTCCTTGAATTCTTTCAAGAAACAAAGGTGATTCCTTTTCAATTTTCACAGGCGAAGGCCTTGTGATTAATTTCCCAAGAGAACAAGATGTACACAAAGGAATTTTATTCGATTGTGGGATCTTTTGATATTTCAATGGATGCCCATGAGTATTTTCAATAATTCTTTTCATCATTGTAGATCCTGGATGACCTAATCTGTCATGCCATAAGTTAAGTGTTTCAGGATCACAAAATTTTTCTTTAACTGCCATATATGCCTGAGGCATACTAATATGTGTATAATGTAAACCAGACTGAAGCATTGGCAGTTTTTCTAGTATCTGATCTTTGCTTATGATATACAAATATTTTTCATTATCAACAGTCCTTGACTGAGTATCATATCCGTTATGATATATGTTTTTGAAACTCAACAGATTTCTTGTTGATTTTGGGGAAAATAAAGCATTTTCTATTATCAGCTTTGTACCATTTGGTAATGCTAAATTAGCTTTTCCCACTCCTTCTATCAGGTCTGTAGGGCCTGATATTGTATTAACGATTCCTTTTGTTGGTTTAAGCTCATAAAAATATTTTTTAGATCTAAGTATAGTGTGTGTGGCTCCACTATCCGCTATACATATATCTGCTTCATTTGTTTGATCTTGTGCTCCAGTGATGTTCATTTTAATCTTGAAAGTATAAAGAAAAATAATAAGTGAATAACAACGAAATTGTTATATTTTAACAAAACTTTATTTAATCGAAAAGAAAACATTACATGAAGAAAAATACATGATTAAAGATAGAAAACACTAAATTGTTGCATATGACTATTGTGGTAAAGCAACATGTGTTTCAAAGGTCTATGTCAAAGTCTGCAGTGTTCAACTCAACATTGAGATCATTAAAATTATCAATATGGTTCACTTCCTTCTCTTTTCTTTTAAGAGAGGCTTGGTATAGTTCACACAAATGTGGAGCTGTGCGACAAGCCTTCGACCAGTGGTTTGTGCTACCACATCTAAAACAGGAAGTGCCATTGTTTTCGGACCTACCAGCTTCATTCCCCTTGTACTGGTTGGAATTGTTTTGTGGTGCGTGGTAATTAACTATTCTTTGATTTCTACCACGGCCATATCCACGGCCACGACCACGTCCACGGTTATAAAAGTTACCTCGGTAATTATTATTACCTTTAAAAGAATGGTTTCGGTTATTAAGGTAACTTTTATCAAAGGAACCTCGGCCACGACCTCGTCCCCACTTTCTTCCAGAGTTTTTAGTAGCAACATTTATCTCTGGAATTGCTAATGATCCTGTGGGGCGAGCTTGATGATTTTTCATCAAGAGCTCATTGTTTTTTTTCTGCTACGAGGAGAAATGAATTCAAATCAGAATATCTTTTAAATTTTTGCAACCTATATTGTTGTTGCAAGTTTATGTTTGATGCATGAAATGTGGAGAAAGTTTTCTCCAACATATCTTCCTCGGTTACAGTTTGCCCACAAAATCTGAGGGTCGAGCATATTCTGAACAAAGCAGATGTGTACTCGTTTACTTTTTTAAAATCTTGGAACCTGAGATTGTTCCATTCATCTCTAGCAGTAGGAAGTAAAACTTCCCTTTGATGATCAAATCTGCTTTGTAAGTCTTTCCATAAAACATACGGATCCTCACAATTTGAATATTCAAATTGTAACATTTCATCGATATGTTTATGTAAAAAGACATCGGCTTTCGCCTTGTCTTGCTCCGAACAAAAATTCCCCTCTTGTATTGTTTCTAAGACACCCATTGATTTAAGATGTCTTCTCACATGGGCCGTCCAAGGCATATAGTTTTCTCCATTAATACTAAGAGCCGGGAATTCAATTTTTGCAATATTCGACATTCTGATTTCTAAACAAGAATTAAGCAAATAGTAAGATGATTATTAGAATCCATATATATCAATAAACATTGCGATACAATAAAGTGGTAGAGCTATGAACAAATACAAAAATAAGAAAAGTTTAAATTCTTCGGGTGGTAGTTCAGCAATGGGGATAAGAATTAAAATAAGCATTATGGTTGCCAGTATTAGAACCGGGTGTATCATCTTTGAAATATTTTCTTGGATAAACTTGAGAGATGATCTGTTTATTGTAAACGAAAATAAATTGATAGTGGTCAATTTATAGTTTAAAATTATAACCGTTTGTAACGGTTATGTGATTGTTTACAACGGCTATATAACCGTTCATAACGGCTATATAATCGTCGTCTATGTATATATCAACAATAATTTTTAAATAAGTATAAGATTATGTTATAAAAATATGAATTTAGTTTATAAAAACAAAATAGAATAAGAACGACAAATTAGGATAAGAATAAGACGTTAGTACGAATAAATGTTAGCAATATAATCAAAATGTTAGTTGACATAAAAGGAAATGTTAATTGTATAAATAAAGATTAAGTAAAGGTTAGATGCATAAGTAAATGTTAGTTGACATAATATAAAATGTTAGTTGCATAATCAAAAAGTTAGATGCATAAATAAAAGTTAGTTTGTTAGTAGTCCCATGGTTATCAAAATGTCCATAATAAGATCTCCTTTATGCTTATTTTATTTATATTAGTTACCTTCTCAATATAAGATATTATATATTATTACTTAATGAAGGTCTTACCTTGATTAGTAGATGACTTTGTGCTCAATTAGTCTTCTTGATTAGAGTTAAGAGCTCTCGTGCTGATAACGTGTTATAATATCACAATAATTAACACAAGATTAGTGTTATAACCTTAAGAACTTTAAAGAGAATTGCAAGAGCAAGAAGAAGAGAAATGTATAACTTATGAAAGTGTATACAAGAGGTGCATTTTCTTCTCTACATTGAGGTGGTATTTATACTACAAAGATCAATCAACTTGGTAGACAAGGTAAACTATTTTGGTAGATAAGTAGCATAGTAAACTTATCTACAAGTTTGACAAAGAGTTCATCCACTTGCCATGGTAATAATTCATAATAATTTGATGTTTCTTAAAACTTAAAAGCTGTTATAATATCACAATAATTAACACAAGATTAGTGTTATAACCTTAAGAACTTTAAAGAGAATTGCAAGAGCAAGAAGAAGAGAAATGTATAACTTATGAAAGTGTATACAAGAGGTGCATTTTCTTCTCTACATTGAGGTGGTATTTATACTACAAAGATCAATCAACTTGGTAGACAAGGTAAACTATTTTGGTAGATAAGTAGCATAGTAAACTTATCTACAAGTTTGACAAAGAGTTCATCCACTTGCCATGGTAATAATTCATAATACTCCCCCTTGGATGACACTTTTCAAACTTCAAGAGTTTAAGTACTGCCTCGTTAAAAACCTTGCTAAAGAAAAACCCAGTGGGAAAAAACCTTAGCTAAGGAAAAAAGAGTGCAGCTTATAACTCCCCCTCAAATTGTCTTTTGTAGATCATTACATTGCGTGTACGTGCCGCATGCCAATATCATAAACATGTTTTCTGAAAGTTGTTTTAGGAAGTGCCTTTGTGAAAAGATCAGCTGAATTGTTGCTTGATTGAACGTATCTCATTTCAACCCTTTTATCTTTAATAAGATCTTGAGTGTATGAAAAGAATCTTGGTGGTATATGTTTTGTTCTGTCACTTTTGATATACCCTTCTTTCATTTGTGAGACACAAGCTGCATTATCTTCATAGATTGGTGTTGCGTTTTCATCTTTCTCCAATCCACAAGAAGTTGATATAATATAAAATGTTAGTTGCATAATCAAAAAGTTAGATGCATAAATAAAAGTTAGTTTGTTAGTAGTCCCATGGTTATCAAAATGTCCATAATAAGATCTCCTTTATGCTTATTTTATTTATATTAGTTACCTTCTCAATATAAGATATTATATATTATTACTTAATGAAGGTCTTACCTTGATTAGTAGATGACTTTGTGATCAATTAGTCTTCTTGATTAGAGTTAAGAGCTCTCGTGCTGATAACGTGTTATAATATCACAATAATTAACACAAGATTAGTGTTATAACCTTAAGAACTTTAAAGAGAATTGCAAGAGCAAGAAGAAGAGAAATGTATAACTTATGAAAGTGTATACAAGAGGTGCATTTTCTTCTCTACATTGAGGTGGTATTTATACTACAAAGATCAATCAACTTGGTAGACAAGGTAAACTATTTTGGTAGATAAGTAGCATAGTAAACTTATCTACAAGTTTGACAAAGAGTTCATCCACTTGCCATGGTAATAATTCATAATAAAAGCATCATTTTATTCAAATAAAAAATGGACAGCTACATAAGTCAACTTTCTTGCTGTTGCATTTAAACCTCTCAACTACGTAAAGGGTATTTACGTCCTGAAAACACCAAACCCAGGGGCAGCTTCGTCATTTCCTCAACACCCCCACCACATTTAAAACTCAACCTTCCCCCTCGTAAACCCATAATCACTTACAACTCACAAGCGTTTCAGATTAACATCTAAAATGTCGCTACCGACGCCGGAGTCCGGCGACAACACGTTCCCGTCGATCACCAAATGCGAGTTCTCCACCGTCAGCCACCGCTCTATCGCCGCCGACCTCGACGGAACCCTACTGAACCAAAGCTCCGCCTTCCCGTACTACATGCTGGTGGCAATTGAAGCCGGCAGCCTCCTCCGCGGCCTTCTTCTTCTCCTCTCGTTTCCTATAATCGCAATCGCGTATGTGTTCGTTTCAGAGGCGTTAGCGATTAAGATGCTGATCTTCATCTCGTTCTCCGGAATCAAGGTCCGCGACATCGAGCTCGCGTCACGCGCCGTTCTGCCGCGGTTCTACGCGGCGGATGTGAGGAGTGACAGTTTTGAAGTGTTTGATCGGTGCCAGAGGAAGGTTGTGGTTACGGCGAATCCGACGGTGATGGTGGATGCGTTTGTGAAGGAGTATTTGGGCGCGGATAAGGTGCTTGGGACGGAGATTGAGGTGGATCCGAAGACGAAGAAGGCTACTGGATTCGTGAAGGCGCCTGGTGTTTTGGTTGGGAAATGGAAGAGGTTGGCGATTTTGAAGGAGTTTGGGGAAGAATCGCCGGATATTGGGATCGGAGATCGGAAATCGGATCATGATTTCATGTCCGTCTGCAAGGTTAGTTGATTTTGAAATTCAATTACCCTAGCTCTCTTATGGTTTTACATACGTTTTGCATCTTATGGTCTTTGATAACACCTTAGAATTGATAGAACATACGCACACACTGATTATTCGTGAATTGTGTTCTAACGCGATAGAGATCGATTGAATTTGCAAGGATGAAGACTGATGAACACTAACATAGCTTAAGGACTTAAGGTTAAGCAGTTATCTAACAAGATAAATGATAAAACACTGACTAACGAAAAAAGCTCATGCTCATAATGTTTTGATCATAGCACAGTAGATAACAAATTAATTAGTGTTGAATTTGAGATGAGGATATGGTTGAAAGTACATGCGATTTCATACCAAAGAGAAGTTCAAATGTACCTTGCTTTTTCAGTGAGAGAGGGTTTGTTTTGTCTCCGTTAACGAGGGATGTGACATTGATGTGGAGGAGAGAGTGAGGAAACACACCATTTGTGAGAAACTATTGGGTAGGCTCGTGAGAGAGCGGGTAAGCTCGAACATTCGTGCAAGAGAGGGTACCCTCGACTGCGCGGCCTGAAATTTTGTTCCGTTAGAGATGCTCTAATTTTGTTAATAAGTGAAAATAATTCAATTTAAGAAATTTTGCAATAAACGGTAAATTTGCAATAAACGTCAATTTCTTTGGGTTGTCCCATATAGACATATCAATTATGTTTTGTGGTACACGTTTTCAATGTTTAAGTGGTTCGGATAAAATCGAATCGATTGATGAAGATAGTATTAAAATTTTAATATATAAAACAAGTCACTTCTTATTTCGTAACTCTAAATATATTTTTTTTATGTTAAATAGAAATCCACAAGACACGAAACTGCCTATAGTGATATATACGGACGATGGTCTATGTTTATGCCACAAGATAATAGTCACAACATAATATAAAACTAATGTTGACAAAAACTAAAATAACTATGTTAGAAAATATATGTATATTTTGGGTGGATAGGATTTGAGGTGAATGACGGATGGTAGTTATCTGAAATCTGTATTTTCGGTGCATTCAAATATGTAGTCTAGTGGTTGGTGAACAAAAACAGTATGTAGTGAAGTTGCGTGTAAACTCATTAATTAGTTGACCCACAAACGTCTTTAAGCACAACCAAGTGGTAATACACTTAAATTAAGGCCTGCCTTTTATAGGTTTATTTATGACGTTGGTCTGTGGTAGTTGGCCCAAATTTAAAGTAGAGAGAGACTCTTGAATCTTGATAGTGACTTTTGTTAACCCCAACTTGTATTAATTGTAAATTGCTCTATCTATTCCATTATGATTTTTTTTCTTCTTGACTTTTAAAGTTATACATTTTAGGATAACTCACAATTAACTTGTATAAACCACTCACCTTGAGTTATTTTAATTTGATTACCAATAGAAGATATTATATTATTTAACACCATGTACTTTAGAACAAATACACGATGACGATAATAATAGGAGGATAAAAGAAAATAAAGTGACAATTTTATAGTCATGCATGTTACCACATCTCACGTGTGTATACATGATATGATAAAATGTTAATCTTAGTGAACTTTACCCTTTGATGTTATATAATATTAAAAGGCACGATTCATGTAATTTTAAAGTCACAACTACAATCCATTTATCTTATTCTTACGTGAATAAAGATACATATGAGTATGGCATTGATAGAAAAGATGACAAAAGGTTGTACAAATAATGAATCATGAGTGGTAGAGGTAGATGTCACTTAAAGTTTTGCCTTCGTGAAAAGTGTGTTCATATTATTTATTATGTGAGAGAGAAAAGTCTTTTTAGAAATTTCACCTTCAGTAAATACACTGGGGTACAGTCACACCTAATTACCTATATCGAATTTGTCACAATCAAGTTGTTTCGAAATTGTTTAAAATAATGTGGTGATATTCTTTGTTATGTGTTCTCATGTTACATTTGATCTAAGATAGCATCCTTTTCTTTATTACTGTACAGGAAGGCTACATGGTGCACAAAGACAAATCCGCGGCCATAGTATCACCAGACCGCCTAAAGACCCGCCTGATCTTCCACGACGGCCGCCTAGTCCAACGCCCAACACCACTGAATGCGCTGATCACCTACATCTGGCTGCCATTCGGATTCATCCTCTCGCTTATCCGTGTGTACTTCAATCTCCCACTACCCGAAAGAATTGTCAGATACACCTATGGCATGCTTGGGATCAAGCTCGTGATCCGAGGCAACCCGCCTCCACCACCTTCACCTGGGACCCCTGGAAACCTCTATGTGTGCAACCACCGAACCGCCTTAGACCCAATCGTCATAGCCATTGCACTGGGCAGGAAACCGTTTTGTGTCACATACAGTGTCAGCAAACTATCAAGATTCCTATCACCAATCCCTGCCATTGCCCTGACCCGTGACCGTGAAGCTGATGCAGCCCGGATCAAAGAACTGCTCCAAAAAGGTGATCTAGTGGTCTGTCCAGAAGGAACCACATGTCGTGAACCGTTCTTGTTACGGTTCAGTGCACTGTTTGCTGAACTAAGTGATAGAATTGTGCCAGTTGCCATAAATGTCAAACAGAATATGTTTCATGGGACTACGGTTCGCGGGGTCAAGTTTTGGGACGCATATTTCTATTTTATGAACCCGAGGCCAACATATGAAGTGACGTTTTTGGAACGGTTGCCGGAGGAGATGACGGTGAAAGGAGGCGGGCGGTCGGCTATCGAGGTGGCGAACCATGTCCAGAAGGTTTTGGGTGCGGTGCTGGGGTTTGAGTGCACCAATTTGACAAGGAAAGATAAGTACCAGTTGCTTGGAGGGAACGACGGGAAGGTCGAGTCAATGTATGGCAAGAAGTGAATGTAATCAATCCTTCATTGCATATGCTAAAAGAGTTTAGTCTCACTATATTATTTATTTGCTGCTAGCAATATTGTGAAATGTTTAATCATGTTAAATTACTTGTATTTTACATTAAAGTAATGATATAAAAATCTTGGAGATTATAATTATTCATTCAACTCTCAACTCAAGGATTAAGAAATATGATTCATAAGAGATCTAGGTTTTAAAACAAGCTTTCAATCACTATTTATATTCAAAAACTTTCATACATTTTATTAAAAAATAAATTAAATAAAATTGAAAAGGAAAATAATTAGTTTGATTTGAAACCAGTTCAAGCTTGAAACTGGGTTTAATCCATTTTGGTTTGGGTTTGATAGGTTCGAAACGGTTTCAACATAAGGGTTTACAAGCTCATTTCAATCTACATGATTGGTTTTAAACTGGTTCTGGTTCCAGGTTACAGACCAACTTTAAAAGAAACAAGCTTAGAAGGAATGACGACTACTTTTGACAAGTAACATCAAACACCGAGCTTCAATAAAAAAAACTGATCGACTAACAAATGAAAGTTGTCGATGACTACCATGGTTCTTTTGGAACACAAGTATATGGGATCGACAAGCAAGCAAACAACACAAATAATATTATCATCTGAGAAAATAGAATTCACAAAAACATAAAAAGTGACATAAACAAGCAACTGTAGCATTGCCTTTCTTACAAATAGGTCAGGTCAGTTGGTGCTCAAAACAGAACCTGCTATCCACACCCACAAAACCATATCTTCTTCCACAGTATTTTCGTCATCATCTCTTCACCTTTAACTTCAAAGATCTCTCGATCTAATGGAGAAACCTCGTCGATTTCCACCTACGATTGCATCTTTAAATCGGGATATTGGTCCCACCATCCTCCCAAATTTCTGTCAACAATATAAACAACTTTGATCATTGAAAATAACTTGTAATTTCACCCATCCATCTTTAGTATAAATCTTTATGCAAAGTAATTTCACTTTGCATGTCCACTAACATGTTTTCACTACTAAAATCAGAGAACTTCACGTTCGAATTCACAACAGCATCGACAAATATAACAAAGAGGGATATACCTATCATAAATTTAAAACTATGCAGTTTCACACAAATGAGAAAAGCTTTCCAAAGTGCATTTTTAATGCATAAAGCCTCCTAAATTATGTTGGTCTAGAATTTGAATATTATTGAACTGATATATTGTATCATGTTTATTCACTTACTGATTTAAACAAACATACCCAGGAGCTCCAACTTAAATAGTAGGGTCTAGGGAGAGTAAGATGAGGACAAAGTACAAAACCTTGCCTATCTCTAGAGATAGAGAAGCTGCTCCCAAGATTCACTTACTGTTTTAAAATATAACAAATGTTGAAAGAGAAAATGCTCCAATTCCCAACCCAAACCGTTCGACCTGCAAAAAAAATCACCCGTTACCCAGCCCATCCAGCTTGCCACTTCCTAGTTTATAGAGTTGTTTCATGTTCAGCTACATGTCAACACCAATTACCTCAATCATTTCCTTGGGAGTGATGCCCAAGGGTCTTAAGAATTGCTGACTAAAACTTGCTAGATTTTATTTGAAAACAAGCACTATCAACTGTAACTTCCAATTTTGGCACCGTTTAGAAGGGTGAACAACAAGAACGTCTATCTGGACGAGACTATGACAATGAAAGAGATTGGAAGCCTAGTCCTAAAAATAAGGTTTTCGTAGAACTTGACTCAATTTAAATCTGGAAGTAGGTATTCTCTATTTAGCTATAAATGGTAAGGCTCTTGAACATCTAAAAAGATTTAAGCATATGTTACAGCTACAACATGGAAACCACTTTTATCGATCTCACTGAAGTTATTACCAAGGGAATACTAGAACAGCTGTGCTGATTACATACATTTAGAAAGAAAAAAAAACAGGTAAGGTGGTAGATATACAGAATATAAGTTTCTACAACATAAGCAAGCAAAACGATCAAATTTTTATCTGAATGCAATTGCGTACCTCATCATACACCCCAGAATGCCACCTATGCTGCAAAACTTGCCATCTTTCTTGTTGCCATTGCTGCCCAATAATTACAAGGCCCATCACTGCAGCAGCAATGAAGATGGACCAAAACGTATTGGCCTCTTTTGCATGAGCATATAAAGCAGCAGCTTGTTTCTTCCACCATGCTGAATATGGCAGGCCAGATCCATTATAGTTATCTTCTTCAGTGTGTTTAGGGAAATTTGGAACATTTGAACCTATGGACGAGGCAGACGATTCTATAGATTCCACCAACACTCTGTCTTCATCATCTATGTTTGACTCCCCCATAATCGGTTCACTATGAAATGAATGAAACTTGGCAGAATTGTAAATATTCTCCTCTTTTCCTGCCAAATTTAAACCTGGTAAGATTCTGCTGTCTCCAAAGTCCACCTCATTGATTGTCAATCTCTTACCTTTCTCGTCAAAAAATGGGATTCCATGAAAATCGTTAGACTCAGTTAATTTCTCAACACTCCAATTACCTTCATCCTTAGCAAACGATTTTTCCCCTTTTTCTTTAATAGATTCTGAAACAGAATCTTCTCCTCCCTGTTCACCAAGAATCTCTGTGTGTTCAGGTTCCAATGGCAAATTTTCATGCTGACTTGGTGGGAAGACAAAATGACCAGACATGAACAACGCATTTGAAGTTTCACTTTTATTTGTGTCAACCAAGTCACCCTTTTCACCACTTCTAGGCTCTACTATATCTGGACCAGGAGCGGCAGCATATGTAGACGCTGTTAGTGATACAACTTCCCAGTCAGCTCCTCGAGGGTCTGCTTCCTTCCCTTCCTCTTTATCTGCCATCTACCAGAAAATAATATCCTGAACTTACATATCCAATAGTCCATGTTAATAAAAAAGAATGAACTTGTAAAAGGGAGTTTAACAAAGTTCCTTTCCTAATCAAAAGTGACCAAAACAAACACACCACAAACTTCCATAGAACATGTAAATCAGTATCGTTTCAACTTCAAATAATCTCGGTTGAAGCATAACGATGCTGATTAACTACAATTACTTGGAGAAAGCAAGTTTGAAGAACCAAAAGGGGTGCTAAAGTGGCCATATGTGAGGACACCCACAGAAAATAAATCGATGCGCTTAGGGCCTAAAGTGACAATATGCACGTAATCTACACTCTCAACACAGAATTACATAAAGTCTAAAGAGAAACCTTCTAATTCTTCATTTTCACACACTTGAGGGAAAAAAACAAGCCCTTATGAGCTTAGGGCTAGGGGAGAGGCCCCTGCACACCCTAAACACCTAACATCCCATCTAAATGTTGGGCTGTGCCAATCCCTAACATTAAAAATTAGAAATTTATAAATATGTCATCCAAATTCCAGCTCAGCTGACACCAACAACTTACCAGCACCCCAAGTTGGGGTCAAAGCACCCGCATCTACAGGCAGGGTGGTGACAATCTCTAAAAATGGTTAGGTACATATCTGTTATCAACCCAATCTTATACCTACTGTCTCATCATTCAAAACAACACCACCAACAATAAGATTCAACCTAAGAAACCGTCATATAAACATCAATTAGTTCTCTCATGAAACGTAAGCAACAATTCATCAAACAGATAAACAGAAATCCACATACGGAATCTCCTACGAAAGACGAACAAATTCAATCAACTAAAGTAGAAGATTATACCACAAAAGCTACAAGTAACCACAAATATTCTACGAAGGGAAGAAAACCTAGATCGAATCACGAAATTACACATGCTTGAAACAATATGATCATGATTACAAACACGATGGATGAAAAGCTGATTAATTAACTCAATCACGATGAAATCGGTGTACTTACAGTTGAGTGTTTGGGATGATGAGATCGGAGGTAACTCCGGTGACCGGCAAATGATTGAAAATGCGTAATCGGGGATAATATATAATAGTGTGATGCAAAGGGGTAAAGAGATAAAGGAAACCGGGTATAGCCGGTAATAAGGAGACGATGAGGGATTACGTTTTACCGGCGATCGTGGGTTATAATAACGTCGTGTACTCCATATATCCAATAATAGAGTGAATTATAAAAGCAGTCCCTTAATTTACGAGTAGATGTGCACTTTTTGCCCCTATAGGTTATAACCACCGAAATATTATATTTTTCTTCGCAATTTTATTATATTCATTTCCCTAATAGAATTTAACAATCTAGCTGTCGAGAACACGTCGTGCAAGTTGATATTACATGATCATTACCCAACGAACTACATGTGTTAATCGGTTGAAATAATGATTTTATTTGGTTTCTTTATAACCGGTTATTCAGATTTGAAGGTTTTAGGATCCTATTTGAAATCCGGACTTATCCGAATAAGAATATATTTAACCTATCCAAATAAATTGTATACGGCTTTGCATATTTGAATAAACTGAACTGACCGAATAAAACGGTATACAAACGTTTCGGATCAATATTTCCGGTTTCACTACGATTTGGATTTTGGATTCTTTGGTTTGCGGTTTATTTAACACCTCTACAACCATCAAGAACGTGACACCTTTCTTTTCATGTTCAAGAGACCTTGGGCCCAGGCTGACAACTAGTTGTGTGAAATTAATAAATAAAAATTAGTAAAACATGTACGTACAATATTTCTTGTCAAACAAAGTTTATAAGCAATTTAAAGAAATCACAAGGTTGAATTTTAAATCACCCTAAAAAAATCTTTCAAACCATATAAAGAATTTAGTGATATGACCCTTAAAAAACCTTCTGGATTGACATACAAAAACAAAAAATTGAAACAACTTAACGGTTATAAGAGATTCTTGGGTCTGTTGTTGCCTACCATTAAGAAAACCGACACCTTTTTTAATGATCTTGAAAAGGAGAAAGAATTTTCAAAATTTTGCTTTCATCCAAGTTTACTTTTGAGAATTGTTCCCCCTTTCGAGATTCAATTTGGCAAACTAAGAAGAAAATTTGGATGTTAATAATAATAATGCAAGTATATTACTGTTATACTGTATTTCAGATTTGTGTAGGTATGGAGGATGGAAGGACTTAATAGTTGAAGATGGCTATAGTTGAGGGACTGAATTTATAATTTTCTTGTGAATAATATGAGTAGAGGAGCCGGTAGGCATTGCGTCTGCATGGAAAGAGAGAATATTTATGTGACGTGTCGCTTTTTGCATTTTTGTGATATGGTTGGAGTACAAGTATGAGATAAGTACATTAGTACAACACCTTGAAGCATGTAAGA
The DNA here is from genome assembly GCA_025215565.1 of Flaveria ramosissima. Taxonomy (NCBI): domain Eukaryota; kingdom Viridiplantae; phylum Streptophyta; class Magnoliopsida; order Asterales; family Asteraceae; genus Flaveria; species Flaveria ramosissima. The sequence continues at coordinate 69,870,205 of CM046030.1, forward strand.
GGGAGTCGTACCGGGTTCTCGAGTTTCCCTCGAGACTGGCGCATTATTTTTTTTTCCAGTTTTCCTAGTTTTTCATCGTTTTGCTCTTCTCAATTTTTCCGTATTTTCCTAGTGTGTTGTGGAAGTGATACAATACAACTATCAACACACAAAATCAACTTGTGAAGCCCAGTGAGTATTTACTGGGTCGGGTTAAAAATTGAGTCGAGACTAGAGGGTGTTCCCACCCAGGGCTAGGACTTCCCCATATTTTAATACATTATCATTTTGGTGATTATATATAGAAAAAAAGGAATAAAAGAAACTTTAAGGTTTACAAGAATAGTCCTTTATGACTGAAAAGATGATACTCTTAAGAGAAATATTTAATATCACCGTTAAAATGTTGAAAAAGTTGTTGAGTGAGAGTTATTTCACCAAATAATCCAATTCATAATTTCCACCGAACTTTATGAATAGAATTTATAATTTAATCTTAAATTTATTTCATCATGGGTAGCAGTTAAGTTTAATTAAAAGGAGTCTTCTCAACCTAGACATAGAACTACTAGGTTCTAGCTCTAGAGTTGATTGAATTGATTCTTTTGAATAGCTACCGAAAGACTTCGCTCCTCGCTCACAAAACTCCCTCAAGTCTCAGGTCAAGAGAGAAGAGCGATGACATATCTTGAGTCACTCGCTTCTTTTGGGAGCTTTATGTTTTTATGGTAAAAACCAAGATCATTACATTTCAATTTTCTTTAATCCTAATCTCGTTCAACATGTGCCCATCACTCCAGCAATAGCACCAAAGATGAAATATAAAGTCTCTATATCCTTGTACTTATTATATCTCATACATGAATATATGTCCTAAAGGTTTCAACTATATGTTTATCCAGCCAAGTTTGATTTTTTATTTTTCATTTTAGCATATCAATATTTATGTCCTTTAATTGATTTTAAATCAAATGCAAAAGATGCAACACAAAAACCACCAAAAATTTGGCCCTCAAACCAACCAGTTTTAGTTCACTAACAACTCAGAATCTAGATAACTTTGTTTCTGGAGTTCTAAAAATTCAAAATTTTGTAAACCGGTATTCTCTTTTCATCACTTCAATTCCATTGTGATGAAACTCACTATGGGCTTTGTACAACACAAAAGCATAATGTACAAACCATAGGAGCTAACATGATCAAAGGGCTACGGGTCGGAAGGTCCTGCAGCCGCAGCCTCATCTCCCGAGTCTTTACCATCTTCACTTGCCTCCTCATCACTTGGTTTCTCATCTTCAACCACATTCACATCCTCTGGCTTGGCATATCGTTCACAATACTCTTTGGTACAACCACCCATGATGATCATGCAAACAATATTAATTAGTGTCAATAACATTAAAACTGTAGTATAAAAACCACCCATGATGATCATGCAAACAAGATTAATTAGTGTCAACAACATTAAAACTGTAGTATAAAAACTTGGCACTTTATTAGTAAATACAACATTTTGATCAAAGGAATGGTTACTTGAATAATGATTTGGTTTGACTTCAAGAGGGTTGGTTGTTAATAAAACATAACTAAACAGAAATCAAAGTAGCAGGGTTGACTTCAAAAGTCAAAAGATAACTACAATTATTGTAAAAATGTAGAAAATAAACAATGAGATACTGTGTTAAGCGTTGAGTGAGTACCTTTGATTCTTGCTTCATAAGTCGCTTTGTCGCTTATCAGAAGGGCCGCTGCATCTGCGTTCAACGGATCAGAAGCATTTGGGTCCAACAAGAGTTGGGGAAGGAAAACCTCAAACACATTCACCAAGTCTATTAAAGTAGAAAACAAGACATCTGATTAATAATTTGACTGATGCAAAATCATAAATAAACTCGGTTAATAATATCAATGATCACTTCAACAACACATGAACAATTATTAAACAAAATGATGGCTTTTTAAAAAACAATTTTGATTTCTTATAATATTTTAAAAGTACCCTTTAGACCATGTGGACCTAAATCAACATCCATCATTTTCTTTTGTAACCGAGCATGGTAATCAAAGACTTTCTAAAACTAAAGGGATTACAATCAAAATAACTGATTTACCAAACATGGGGCTCCAATTCTGATTAAGCACATCTAAGCAAACGCTACCGGACCTGAAAACAATTGATATATTGCAGAATGTAATATTTTCTAACCCAGACATGCCTTCTTTTTGAAATGTGGTGATTTGTACACTGTTTAAAATTGCTTTATACGCCACCTATGGTTACTTTTATCTTATTTGATTTGGTGGTGTGTGCAGCAAAAACAGTGCATAAATCACAACCCTTTTTTAGAAGTTCATAAAATCACAGAAAAAAGAATCACTTACAATTCATCAATATTTGGATGGTAGATTCTATTTACAAAGCCGATTGATGGAGACGAATAGGGGTAATCTTCTGGAAGCTCGACTCTCACCTTCCACACACCTCCTGCATAAGGACCTGCATATTCATATGAAATTGGACAAAAATAAAAATTAAAACAGAAAGTAAAAAATCCTGCTTCAAATACAACGAGGGCAAAAATGGGTAATTCCCATATAAGGATCACTTTTAAGTCAGCATTTCAAAACTAAGAGAGTAAAAGAACATCCTTACCATATTAGGATCCACATTTTGACTTTATACAGTCAAGTGAACCATTTTTAAAATCCAAAAATATATGATCTGATGTATGTCATCAAGATAAAGAAATAAAGATATACGATCTTTCTTAAATGGTTTAACTAAGCAGCATCAATTTTCTTTAAATCTATGTAAAAGTATCATTATTAAAATCTTACATATGTAGATTTTTACTCCAAAAGTCAAAGCCATAATGATTCCATAAATGGATTAGCAACAAACAAAAAGGATATAAGCATATAAAAAAAGGTAACAAGATCCAAACCAAATACTACATAGTCCCTATTCTAGGTGTTAAAATGATTTGGGTTGGTTAACCAATAACAAAAACTATATGATTACAACTATAATCTAGGTTTTAAGTAAAATGATTTAGGAGGTCATGTATGGCTTATCATTTTAGTCATAACAATTTTTGCCAACATATATAAACATAATCCAAGACCACCCATTCATAACCAAATACGCCAAAAAATACCACCTCTGTACATTCTTTACTGCACTTGGATCATGCCATGAAATATAATTTAAAATTAATAATAAATAGAAAACCGAAAACAACATGCCTTAAACGTGATGATGTACATCTACTTAATAAGTAACTGTGCTTACAAAATGTTTAAGGAGGCTAAGTTCCATGATTAATCAAACCAATTTCCAAAACAAGATACACATTTAACCGATTTAAAATCAGATGTTGCACATTCAAAATCAAGAATCAACATCATGTTATACATCAATCAAAGATTGAAAACATCATAGTTATAACCATTTTTCTAGTGATTCAACATGTATCAACATCTAGTTTTAATCCAAACACATCTAGATCTTTTCAAGATCCAAAAGAATGTTCCCTTTGACCATAAAAGTCAAAATCCTCACCAAATTCAGAACATAAGTAGCTGTTGTAAACAACAATTAAGAACGTCATCAATAAGCACACCCAAAAGAAACAACAAAATTGTGCAAGATTCAAACTCAGAATGATCAACCAAAGAAACGAAATCTAAGTAAATTTTTGTTCATTAATACACCATAATGACCATTAGTGGGGTCTTTGGATGCACATTTAGAAAGATGATTACTATTTGTGAAATAAACCCATAATCTAACATCATGAGAAGCATAAAGAATTGAAATCAAACAAGAAACAGAGGATTGATTTGGGGTTTAAGAGAATTTACTGTCAGGAGGTCCATTCAGATACACAAAAAACTCTTTCACACTGTCATTGATCGTTTCCACCTTGTAATCTTGCATCAACCTGAAGTTGAAATCACCAATCAGTAGAAGAACAACAATTCAAGCAAACAATGGATAAAATCAAACGTAAACAGGGTACACAGATGCAACAAACTACATGCAATATTGAATGAAAGAGATGAAATTGAAGCAGAGGACTAACAGTTTCATGAAATCGGTCTCTTTGCGTTTGCTTGAAGAAGACATGATGATCTTTGAGAGGGTTTTTGATGTTCTTGAGTTTGTTAGAGGGAGAAATGCGTTGGTTTAAGACACGAGTAGCAGGGGATATATATAGGCATTGAAGTTAATGGGAACGAATACAAATAATAATAATAATAAATATTAAATAATAAAGTGGACCTTAGGATTTTATGCAAACTTTTTTTTTTAACTTAAAATTTTTAGTTTTAATTCTTTTATAAAAATTTTGTTTTCTATTTAAAAACATATAGGACAACAAAAAATTTCTATTTAAAAACATATAGGACAACAAAAAATTCAGGAAAAAAAATTATCTTAAGGTGGCAATGAGGATGATATTAATAAGTTAAAAGTCTAAAAAATGTTGTTATATTTTATATTTTCACGAAAATAATATCGAAAATAGTCAAATACCACGTATATGCGGGAGCCTTCTACATTAAGTTTGATCTTCTATTTGGTTCTACGGAAAACAAAAATTAAAATATATTAAATGTATCAAGTTAAAGTATGTTATTATAATGTATTTATCCCTAAATGTAATGCAAATTCAAATTCCCAAGTAACTTTTACTAATGATAAGAAAAATATCAAATTCAGTACTTATTGAAAAAACATATTTTCATAGAGCAACTCTTTTAAGAGTTGCATTTTGATGGTCGTGACACGTAATTCCAAAGTTTGAACTTTGTAACGTTTTGAATAATTGTGTACTTAAGCATGTCAAATTTTGTATTTTGGTTTTTAAAAATAAATTTATGATTTTTCTTAAAACTTAAATGCTACGTATCTTACGGTTAAAAGAAATTTATTATTATTTATAGTTAATATTTTATCGTGTTTCTCGCCATGTTATGCGCATCGTATTCTTATTAAAAGCGTGATTTAAGACAATAAGATATGATAATATAACATCACTCGAATTCAAGACGCGTATTTAACGCGTTCATATATAAAACGTTTAATTTCAATAAAAAAGATTCTTCTCAAAATACTTGGATATTTATTCTATCAATTAAATATAAATCAAATACTAAGAACAAAATATCTTAATATTTCGATTCCCAAAATGTAAAAAGAAAAAGATATGCCAAGTATTGAATCAAGTATGTATCATGTATGTGTTGAAAGTATCCATACGTTATATGTAGTGTACACATATCTTCCTACTCTAATAAAAGGGTAAATGGGGTGCCACGTGTCAGCACCACAATCATTGGGATGACACGTGTTAGCACCACAATCATTCTCATCAATATTTTCTCGCCTCTCTCTCCTATTAAATAATTACCTTAATTACTAATAATATTATTTTAATATTTTTTAATAATTAATAAATTAAGAAAGAAATCTTTTTATTAAGGTTATATCTAAATAAATTGATATTTTTAAATTATCAAATTTGGGAGTTGTAATAAGAAAACTTTTATAAATGACATTTTTAATACGGTTTGTTTTAAAACAAAATATTTATTTTCAATAAAAGAAATTTAAAAATAAAATTTTAAAAAGTTGATATTACCGTTTTTTTTATTTCAGTCATATCATATCTTAGAATATCATTGTTTAATTAATAAATTTATTATATTAATATTTTATTTATTTAAACCGTGTAATACACGGGTTTACTAAAGCTAGTGCATACCTAAATTTATAGCATATACACGTTCACACCTCGAATATAAAAAAAAAATGCATGAATCTATAATATTTGGCTTTGACGCTTTGGGGGTTAGTTAAACCAAAACAGATTTTCAAAAAACTAACCAAATAAATTAGTTTGCAGTATTAATACACTAACTTGAAACCGGGATAAATAATAACATTGTTTATTACATTGGTTTATTTAATAAATAAAATATAAAATATAATACAAATTTATTAATTATAAAACAATATTCTAAAATAAAATTTGATTAAAATTACGTACGAGTAAAGATTATAAGTAATAAAATAGTTACATCAACTTTTTAAACTTTTATTTTTTAAACTTTTTATAGTTTTATTAAATAAATATTTTATTTCAAAACAAACTGTATTTAAAGAATATCATTTTTAAAAAATTCCTTATTATAACTCCCAATTTTAACTATTTTTATTTATAAAAAATTTACTTTTTAAAAACACCAATTTTAAAATATTTTGTATTTTTAACAAAGTTTGATGTTTTATAAATTTTCTTTTTTATAATTTTTTTTCTTTAGGAATAATATAACTAAATAGATTTTTTTAAAAAAATATATATATGTAATCTAAAGTAGAATTACATAATACTATTAGTAACTAAGGTAGTTATTTAATAGGAGAAATAAGCAAAGTTTTGGTGAGAAGGAATGTGATGATGTCACATATCCATTTAGTTACTCTTTTTTAATTATAATACTAGGAAAAGATATTCGTTTATTACATGGGTTGAATAAAATTATTGAATTCAATAATTAGGATTAAAAGATAATTATAAAATATCTCTCATCTTTGATAGTAATAAAATTTTATAGAATTAGGACAAAATATTATGTGATTCAACAATCATAACAAATATTAGATCTTTGAATATGTAAACATATGATTGAAGTTTTTTTTTTCGGATCCTTTTTGTCTATAAACCCATTTTTGGTATGTAGACTTATAAAATATATGATTCAACACTTTAGTTGATAGATAGAAAAAATTTTGAATTAAAAAAATATGCAGGTAAAAATAAAATAGAATTATTAATTTATTTGCTTAAAATAATTGAGTTAATTAAAATGAAAACTTAATCTACTTGACTAAAATAAAGTAAAAAGTAGTGAAAATATTAAATTATAGATAATAATTTTAACGGTAAAATAAAAGGATGAAGACATCACATAATGACATGTGACGTCCTCTTTAAATTTTTATTATTTATTATAGATGAAGATGAAGATTTTTCAACCCCTAACTAGTTCATGAACTAAAGTAAACTTTGGTGTAATTTCTAGGAGTTTTTATTTTATTATCATGAGAACATGCAATTAATGTTTGAAGGCAACATACGTTATAAACCCAACATTATTAATGATTTTACTTTCATAATTTTTTACTAACAAAAAACTAATCGTCTTTAATGAGGTTTATTCCACTATTCGAAATAACACTATAGTAACTTAATATTTTTGTAACATTTATTTTCTTAGCCAATATTATATATTTTGCTCATAAGAATGATCATTTTGTTTCTTGTTACTCTAGTAAAGACTTCTCAAAACATCATTAACCCTGGTATTATTCCATACAAGCACATTAAATTTGAACTCCTTTTTATCTACATTCAATCTCTCAAAACGCTTAATAATTCTTAAGGGCAAACATTCTAGTAAAACCAACATTTGTTGTAGCAAATATAAGATTCAACTAAGATTTTACAAAATATAAGTTGTACAAGAATCTTTATCGATCTAATAATAAATAAAAATGTACATAATTTAATAGTATAAATTAAATTTCATATAGAAAAAGGGCAACACATAGGCACAAAATTACCATAAACTATGTCCTACACTCCAACTGACTCTTAACATTGTACGACGTCTGACAATTAAAACTCATTTTTTAAAGTATAGAATGATATGCATAAGAAAAATATATATCCGGGCCTATCTACGTCAATTCAGATTATGCGTTTTAATTTAGTTCTATTTATATTATACAATAGTTACTCAAATACCGGGTTCAAATGAGATCACTAGAACCTACCATTGTTCCTCAACACCATCAACTCATCATCGAAACCACTACCACCACCACCACCAACGTTGTCAGCACCACAATTAACGCCACCACCTTCGTTGCCCCACCCACAATCACCTCTTCCACCATCATGTCGCTTCCACCACTATCAATCATCACCTCCACCACCGCCATCACCAACGCATATTCATAATCTTCGTCACCACCACCATCATCATTACCAACACTATCACCACCACCACCACCACCACCACCCACCTTTGTCACTATCACCTCCATTCCACCATGTAGTCAACAAACCTATTTTTATTGTCTTAAACAAGTTATTTCAACACGAATCAATTTTGATAAGAACGTGTTTTCACCTAAACCAAAATAAAACCTTTCAAAACAGTTTATTTTGACACAAACTCATTTTGCTTAGAATGTGTTTGACACAAACCATTTACCCGATCCAATCAAAACCTTTTAGTCAAGCTTAGTACCACAAAAATATCTACTATAGCCCGCTTAGCATACATTAGTTTTTTGGGTCGCAAAAATTCAAATTAAAGGCTTAACCCATTTTCAATTGTTGTTAAGCTGGTATAATTATCAAAGTAACCAAAAGCAACAAAACCACCATTATCTTCTCCATGTACATTCATAAAAAATAAAACTTCAAACACTTAACCCTAAATTTTATCCCTGTTTTCGGTCAAACCTCGAGTCAACAATATCTTTAAGAAAACCACATATAACCAAGGAAGCAACATACATGAAACAAACTTGATAACATCATCTACCATTTAAATGCACCTTCTTTGGGGAACAAAAGATGGATGCAGGATCATTGTTGCTTGCATCTTTTCCGATTTTCTCAAGCTCGTCGTCATCACTATCAATGTTGCTTGGATCAGATCGGTTCTGGTGGGCCCTACGCCTATTAAGATACACATTGAAATAGTAACTAACCAACACCGCCTTGGTTTTGTACTTGAAATGGCTTGTTAGGTCATCCCAAAAGGTTATGCCTGCAGACGGAGGGTTCGACTTTATTATATGCTCAAACATTTTTTCTTCATAAGGAGTCCACTTAAGTGCAACAGTCTCACCCATATCATCAAACTTCCATTTAATGAAAGCAGACCCCAGTTCATGTTTGACCCTGTTTCGTTTCTCAGAGGTATGAAACCTAACACATTCTAATGAACCCGGGAACTGGCAGCCACATGAATCTTGTCTTCCTTTCCCGATTCTTTCAAGCTCAATCAGACTACTTCTAATTTCAGTTTTTTCTAAAGGCCAAATTGGAGTCCCAAGCCATTTAGTGTCAGGCTCATAAGTCTGTTCACTCCACTCAGGTACTTTGGCTTGAAAATTCCGCCCCAATGGCATCCGTTTACGCTTAAACTTATAACCCCAGAAAGAATCTTCATCTTCTCTATCGCTTGGGCTCCCGTTGGATGATGACTCGGAGGAATCTTGAGGCTGGGGTTTTCTTGAAGGAAGCGTGACTCGAGTCTCTTTAGCAGAAATGAGCCTCTGGCTGCATCTTGATGTTGATTTCTCGGTCAGATCATTGTACATTGCTGGATGCATCCTAAAATTCTTCTGCAAAAGGGCATTTCAGAAAATTCAGTAACAGTCAGAAAAACATTTTATTAAACCATGGGATGTTTGGCTGTGGCATCTTAAGTTAGTCATAACAATCTGTTTATAAGTGTTTGAGTACAACAGATTGAGATTTTCTATTTACTCGAGGCTAATAATGAGATATTAAGAAGCAAGAAAGGTTTTGTCATAATTCATAAAAGAAAACTGATTATCAAGATTATATAACAATATCTATTGATAATTTTAATATAATATTTAATATATGCAGTTTGGTTCAGCAAAAAAGATTGGTTTCTCAATATCTACCATTGGCCAAACCGAATCAGTTTCAAGTTTTGAAACCGGCAGACCAAACAGAGCCACATAAAGGCAAATTGTTCGGTTTAAAAGTCGATTCATTTATTCAGTTTATGTCAAACTACAATGTCCCTAGATGAAACATATACCAGTTTTGCTTGCAAACACACCTTGGAGATTGCTTTTTTCCAGACACATAAGCATCTTTAACACGAGACAGTTTTACTTCAGATTTTAAGCATCAGCTTCTAAGCCAGTGACGTGTGACTTTTCATCTCATTTTTACAAAAATTACCACATTTTACTTCTTACATCCCCAGATACACATCTTTAACATTTCAAGTAACGATTAGAACCACCAATTATAGTCCATTTACCTACCTAAAAGGGGATCAAGCTTGGTTACATTTTCTTGCTTATCAAATGGTTAAAAACTAAAAAAGAAAAAAGGAAACGGGTTGAGAGTCACCAAAGTGTAAAAAAGTTCCTAAAGCCTCTTAAACAGTTTAACTGAAAAAATAGTCTATTTTGTAAACATATTGCTTTTACGCACAGATCCTACCTATTTTGATAAGTACTACATATCCCATTTTGAACAGGCAACGACTTCCATCTTGTTTTCTTGAAATTTAAATTCTCTATAGACATAAAGTATCTCTTGCATGTCAGTGTAGCTATCACTTTCAGCATTTAATGGGGATGCAAATATTGTTAGAAAGTACAAAACATTAGAAATGAAAAGTCTCATCTAAGCATACAACAACTACACAATTTAATCATGTAAAATCCAAACTAAATGCAAGTGCATATCGAGAAATAATATGCAAGCATGATGATCAACATGACTTTCCACATGGTTTGATGTTAACAAAGTATAAAGACTTTATATACCAAAATTGATACCTTTATGGAGTTGTTTACATGTGGGTTATCTAATTATTGTGACTCTAATTGATTTCTACCTTCTAGTGTTTTAGGAAACTGTTCTCCTAGTGATAATCTCATTTTGTAGAGCTCAAATAATTAATTTAGAATAATTTGTTAGGATTAAAACATTGCATACACACAAACCAAACACAAAAGCAATTAAATGACACATGGATTAACATAGTTCGGTCTAAACTAACCTACGTCCACGGGTGGCAACTACGTAATTCTTTATTGACTGATAACTTTTATTACAAATACATGGCATATATATAGACTAATCTAGGGTTAATGACTTCATGATCTAGAAATCACTAAACGGGCTGGGCTTAGGGCTGGCGACCTCATCTCTCCTCTCTACTCTCTAGGCCTACGAACCCAACATAATTAATTTCATATCATCTGCAACAAAAGTGATTATCAACTGATCTTACAAAATACTTGGAAGCCTTTATTTTTACTCTTATGTTATCTGCTACTTTCTATAATAGGAAGTTAGGAACTTTCCAATCACGCAAGACCATCAATAGCGATTATAACAATTTCAATCAACAAAACAAACACCATATTTTATTTACAACTTATTATCTAGTTTTGAACTATTGATTATTAAATATGATATAACACAACCAGTTGGCCACTTTTAAAACACGTATATTGACACCCTAATGTAGGTATAAATTGAAACTTGGTGGTACTAAAAGTCAGATGACCTAAAACTTTTGAAATATACCCTCAAGGGGACAGAGGGAATACATATTGATATACCTAATTGCATAAAACAGTAAGCCAGTAAGGTTTCAGTAATTCAAATAACAATATTTGTATATAAGATATTGAAATAACAGAATGTTTAATGACAGAAAATACCTGCCAGATATGTTTGGCTTTCGGGTCAACATTAGTCTTCAAAAGCCTTGCCTCTCGAGCCGAAAGAACCTGCTTCCATACATATTCACCTCCGTAAATCTTCCATTTAGACCTATCGGGCAACGACCCAATGGCAAGATCACACGGATCTTTTGACACTCTTTTAACCCAATCTAACATTGGCGAGTAGCGTTCTCGTTTTCTCTTTCGACTTGACTCACTTTCTCCTTTGTCATCTAAACCCGATTCAATAACCACACCATCTTTAGTATCTGATCCTTCAACAGACCCAACACAACTCTGTGAATCTTTAACATCCAAATCTCCCTCCATGAACTCCTTGTAATCTTTCATCTCAACATCCGAAAACAAATTTGTAGATCAAGAACCTTCATCTCAACATCTTCGCAACACGAGGAGTCACTTAATAAATCTTTATCTTTAACAGTTTTATAAAACCATTCATCTAATAACTCTAAATACTTGACATAAACCACCTTCAAGCTTGCAGAAGACTTTGAATCGCAGCCGATTTCCTTAGCAACCGAATCCCAACTCCCGTTTCTTGAAACACTCTCATATCCCCCTTTTTCACGTACACACAAATAAAGCCTCAACAAATTAATCGGCTTACCATCTCCAAGCATTGGAGGAAAAGCCCTAAAACAATTATTCTTACAAAATTCTTTCAAAAACCAATAAACAATTTGATTGAACACTTTCCCAAACTTATAATCAACCTCTCCACATTTTAAAGAAACCCCGTGATTGTGAATCTCTTCTAGGGTTCTAAAACAATCCAATTCAGACCCTTCTGCAACCTTCGACCACCCTGCCATTTATTATCATCAATATTTTCAAACCCTAAACAGATACAGTGATAGATCGTATTAAAATAAACCAACAAGATTCTGCAGATAACAGAATCGAGCTCAAATTGAGCAATCTAACACGAACATGCAATAGATCATAAAGAATTAAACACGATTACAAGAACCAATAATGAAATTTTACAAAAATCAAACTGTAAAACATAAAAAATAGAGTGACCCAGATGAGTTCATCCACAAATCTAAAGGTTTTACTTGCTATTTTTAGGGTGTGAGATGAAACGAGGGAGAAAAATTTGAAACCCTTTTGAACTCCCCGCTCTTTCTCTCTCAAGAAACACAGGGGATGAGAGAGAGAAGGGTGGAAGAGACATTTCAAATGAACAGAGAAAGATACGAAGAGAAAAAAAGAAAATTTTCAAGATTTGTGACGAATTTTCAAAGGGAAGAAACGTTGTTACCAGTATTTTGTGGTGTGGTAGGGGCCTCGTGTTTCTGTACTTCCTTCTCTTTAGCCCCTTTGGATTTTATTTATTGAAAAGAGGGGTTGATTTGAGAATGAAGGGTGATGGAAAACTAGGGTTTTTTTTTATGTGAATTGGGCACAAATAATGTTTATTTGTAGAGGGGATGATGAATCTAACCATGTTCTTTGTTGACTAAGATGGAGGGTGTTTAGGTAATTTCACATGTTGTATTTGCAAACATAGATGGTATGTGAGGAGAGGTTGTGAAACTTGTAAAAACATCAAAATACTTGATCATATGATTCTAAATCTCAATATGATAGATGATAATAGTCGGTTCAAGAAGGGGTATTATATTTTTTTTAGTGATGGTATGATTTTAAATCTTAGTATGATTAGTGATAATAATCATTTCATGAAAGGGTATTGTGTTTTTTCATCGTATATTTTTTAGAATGAAAAGTACGTGCATCAATCTGATTCTATCATTGTATTTACATAATTATCTATTATGATATTCGAATTATTAGCCTTAAGAGAACACATGTCATTATATACACACAGATATCATAGGACTACAAGCTAATTGGTTTCTTTATATGAGGGGTGACAGAAGATGAGCCATGGATATCATCATATATTGTTGGTTTGTCTGTGGTTGAAGAATGAGCAAGTACGCTGGTATATCGTGGTAGCTTTTAGAATCAAGGTTTAGGTAGCGGAAAAACAAAAAAACGCAATGTGGTTTTTGATCAAACACAACATGGTTTTCATCAATAGTCTAGTTGCAAGAACATAAGAAGTGGAGTAGAAGTATAATAACTAAAAACCAGTGTTTTCTACCGGCCAGACTAGGATTCAGAGGGGCCACCAGTCCAGTCTAATCTATCCGAATTCATTTTGTAGGCAAAGAACCGGGCGGTTTGGTTGTCGGATTAGAACCGACCGAACCCAATTATTTTATATTTAGTTTTCTTTTATTATTTATTTGTCTTATTGAGGGTTTAACAAGTGGGTCAAACAATGGGTTGAAGTGTTAGACCAAAGATTATTTTGAGTTTTATATATAACTAGTATTAAGCCCATCACGTTGCGGCGGGGATATAAAACTATATCAAGTAGTACCGTTATTACATCACTGTCAGTGACCGCCAACATCGGAAAAACTCGTATTAAAAAATAAATATATATATAAAAAATTCCAAATGAAAAGTAGACTAAAATACGTTAAACCACACACGTGAAACGTAAAATATTAAAAACAATAACTAAGTCGATCTATGACCCACGCGTTGTGATGGGGCTGTTAAACAAGAAAAATACGCATAAACACATTGAACCACACTCGTTGTAGCATGTTAACTCCTAAATTCTGACAAACGCATAAAAAAAAAGGTTTTGCAAAAGTTTAAAAATATATAGAATCAAAGTTGAAAGTTAAAATTTGTAAATGTTAAATTGTATGAGATAGTAAAAATATTATAGTTAAAAATAACAAAATTAAAAATAACAAAACCCAAAAATGTATAAAACCCACTAAAGCTAAAGTTCATATTACAGTACATAAAAAATTGATGATAACAGTAGTAGAGCCTAAACCTCATCCTCGAATTTGATGCCAACTGACCCAAGTCTTGACAAAATAGAATTCAAGCTGTTGATGTGAATTAAAACTGAACTTCCCTTTTCATTCTTGTATTAACCAACAAGTCACGTCATTTTGAGCCCTAGACATGACTATTCACCTGAATTTCTTCGTCTGATGTCTTCGCCCACTACCTTTGTTATTCTTTCTTCCTTTGCCAACATTTAGTAATTCACTTGATTATTCACCTGAGTTTCTTCGTCTGATGTCTTCGCCCATAATAATATCGCGAATCCCTTTTAAAGTGAACACGCTGGTGGAACTAGTAATCGCTGTAACAATACCAGCCCAGCTATCAGGCAATGATGATAACAGTAGTAGAGCCTGAACCTCATCCTCGAATTTGATGCCAACTGACCCAATTCTTGACAAAATAGAATTCAAGCTGTTGATGTGAATTAAAACTGAACTTCCCTTTTTCATTCTTGTATTAACCACCTCTTGAATCAAGAAAACCTTATTTGTTGCCGAAGGCTTCTCGTACATATTAGATAACGCATCCATGATACCTTTCGCTGTAGTTTCCTTCAGAATGTTGAACGCAACATCCTTTGTCAGCGACAACCTAATAACCGCCTTGGTTATTTTATCTAAAGTTTCCCACTCTGTTGGTTCCATCTTTTCTTTCTGGTTTATCACCCAAAACAATATCCAAGTCTTTCTGAACAAGCAAATCCTCCATTTGCATTTTCCACCAACCAAAGTCGTTTCCATTAAACTTCTCAATCTGAAGTTTTTCGCTCTTAGGCATTATCTCAAACTACAATTTGTTCACTAATTGAGTCAAGACTGAAAGTAGTGTCAAACACAACTGTGATTGGCTGCCTGAACTTGAGTGTTGTTCTATTGAACACTACCCCTTTTTACTCGGTCTCAAAAAACAATAACGAACTAGTTCAATAATGCACCTGAGAATTCCCGACTTCAGATCTCGGTAATTATATCAAGAATACTTGGATAAGCAAATTAACCCCACCGATCTTTGCTACACTACCACATATCTTGCCAACCACACCAAAATAAATACCAATATCAAAACCTGATTATTAAACCCGAAGCCAAACCCGATAACCAATAATCAGAAACTGAAACGAACTAGAAACGCAAGCTTGTTCCTTGGTTTCTTTCTAATCAAGAACACGCGCGAAACAACAACAATCGATGATTCACGATTGTTAGTGACGACAACAATATACGGGTGGAGGTATTGATCGTAGCACTCAATGTCACACCCCAACCTTGACGGCGGAAACGTCGAGGAGTGAGAGTTAAGATCGTTCACAGCCACATAACGCTATTAATAATCCAAATATAATTTAAACATAAGTTTCAATTGTAACGTTACAACATATGTCTCAAAGAATTTAAAAGCATAACATAAAATGTAACAAATCATTTTTATTTCATTTATTTAACTAGGTCCATTCCTAGATGTGCAAGCTTCAAAGTGTAGAACTCATACTTGGGGTATTCCTGAAACATGTTAAAAATAAAAGGTCAACATAAAAATGTTGGTGAGCATTCCATAGTTTTCAATACATAAGTATATAAAAGATGGCAATTCAAGTCATAAGTTAGTGAATCAAGTGATTAGGGATGTTATGAACAATGCAACAATCAAACCTCGACAATGTTTTACAAGTCTCAAACGTTAAAAGTATATATGATCAGCTAAGTGTACTTGGATCAACCAAGCAGGCTTGTCTTACCCATAGATCTATGACTTCGCTGGGCTAGCAATAGTTAATGATTGTACATATAACGCCATAACATGGTAACCACGAAAGTTCAACTAACCACAACTTTACAAGATGAATTGCCATAAAGTTTACAAGTCTCAAAGAGGTTTACAAGTGCAATAATATAAGTTAACATGTTTCACCCCAAAGTGTGAAAATAAGAAATAGGGGTATGAAATACTCACATTGTTCAAATAAGTAAAGAATGACGATTAATAAGAGATATGATAAGCAACGCTCCAACGTAGTCTTTCACAAGTTACCTAAATATATATATTTTACAAGTTTAAGTTTAAATAATAAGATTAACGTTTTAATGCGAACTAGGGTTTCAGTTGGGATTTGGGGGTTTTAATAATTACATTTAATAAAAATATAATTATACAATCGTTTATGTTTTGGTTTAAGAAAATATAAAATATTTAAAACCAATTATGATATTGAATGATTCAATGATTTAATTATTAATTTAATAAAGAGTAAATACGAAGTGTGAAAAGAAATAATTAATTTAATAATTAATTATTTAAAATTTGATAAAGATAATTGATTACATAACATAGTTAATTAAAACATTGCATAATATAACATATTTAAATTATCATTTGTTTAGTTAATTATTTAAATTATCATTGAATAAGTAATTATTTGAATAATCATTGAATAAGTAATATTTCTTATAACTTTTATTCTTTAAAAACAACTAAATTTAAAATTTATAAAATCTTTAAGAAATTAATAATTTTCAGAAATATTAACAAAGTAATTATAATTCTACTAAGCAATATACTAAAATCTTATGCAAATTTAAAAAAAAACTAAAAGAAACAAATGTCTAAAAAGAATGAGGGTCCCCGGGGTCGAACCCGGGTCCCTTGTGAGTGTAAGTGATGCTGTAACCGGTTGGGCAGAAGCCCATATCTGATTAAAACTCTCAAACAAATTAATTTATCCTTAAACTACATAAATCCCCCAAATCGCCTATGAACCCTAGAATCAATTTATCTCAAATTGATCCTCAATTTAATTCTGTTGATCGACGAGAGGTTAGGGCTTTTAATCCCCATCTAAAACCGAATAGAATGATATGCATAACTTACATAATCGAGTTCGAATCGATGATTATAGGTTTAAGAACGAGTCACGATCGGTTTGATCTTGAGTTCGAAGATTTGCAGATGTTTAGCTTCAATTGATGACCTGCGTAGATTCCACAGAGGTTTAGGGTTGATAACCCTCAGTCGATTTAAAGCTATGATGTTTGGGAAGAGGTGTTCGACTATGATGAAGGTCCGATGAAGATGACGAGTTGAATGGGTTCGTTCTGTGTTTTTCAGATGAAATTGAGATTGATAATAGCTTAGAACTAGTTAAACGTTTGATTTTGGTTCCTTTAATTCGATTATTATTCGGTTTCACTAGTTGAATGGTTCGCGTTTGTTGACCGACGGTTACTCGAGCTCGAACGCTCTTGTAACCGTCGCTAAACTCGATTAAAAGGTGATTAATGGTTCGAAACCGATGCACGAGGATTAGATACGGTTTGATTGCACTTTAATTGAGCGTTTTGTAGTCTAGGGCTCGCCGGAGATGGTGGCCGGAGAGGTTGTTGCCGACGGGGATGGGGGAAAGCGGTTTGGGTTCTCAACTTTTACACCTTTAGTCCCTGTGGTCTTTAGTATTAACAACAAGAGTTTAAAGTTTGTTTTTTAGTTTTAGCTAAATTTACACTTTAGACCCTGATGTTTTAAAATGTTATTATTTTATGCCAAAGTTAAATACAAGTTTTAAAATAATAGAACTTATATTATTTTTATTTATTTCAAAGGTTAACACCTATTATGATTATTATTATTAATATTGTTGTTATGATTATTATTGTTATCAATATTATTATCACTAATATTATTATTATTATTAGTGTCATTATTATAATAATATTAATAGTGATTATTTTATTTAAGATTATCAACACTTTAAGTTTTATAATAATAAGCAAACATTATATCACTTATAATGTTATTATTATTATATTAATTTGTTAATCACCAAATTAATTATTAAGCATAATAAGTCCTCAAAATTTCAAATTTGGCATAAAAGGTCCTTTTAAAACTTAACAAAGTTTACTTTTAATTTAACGAAAATTTGAGATGTCACACTCAACAACTATTGTTGTATTTTCTTCTTTCTTGTATGACACAAAAGAATATATAATTTCTTTTTTGTGGTGCGATGCAATACAAGAGTAAAAAAAGACTTCACAAAAATATGATATTTAATTATGGTAGAAACCCTCGTACTCAAAAAATCACAAAAGAAATTGAATTAATTTTTGCAAACAACACAAAAAGAATACTCAATCAAAAAAAAACTCAGTGCTTGTATTAATTTTTGTGATCAAACGTCATGATAAACAAAAAAACGGGGAATGGGATGAAGCAAAAAAACAACGATCAATGAACTTGGCGGCAAAGATGCCGTCAACAACCTTAGCTCGCTATTTTCTCCCATTGTGTTTCTCGCGTGTGTAACGAGCCAAAGCTCTGATACTACTTGTTAGGGATCCAGGTGTAGATCGACACAAAAACACAATCAAACTGCGAGAGAAAATAATAACAAAGATGAACACACGAGATTTAACTTGGTTCTGTCGATGTGACCTACGTCCACGGGCTGCAACCAGGATAATACTTTTATTGCTTTCTGCCTCACTCGTGAGGAATTACAAGTACAATGATACAATATAAATAGAGAAAATTAAGGTCTACAACTTTATCCCCAAGAAAACCTTAATGGGCTAAAATTAAACAAAAACAGGCCAGGTCTTTAATTTAATTAATCTGTCACTAAGTTGTCTTTTAACTCGAGCCCAAATCAAGACTCCAGAAACCCAACAAGGAGAACGATCAAGTCACTATTGGAGGCCAAGCTGTAATACAAACTACCAAGTTTAAGTACTTGGGTTCATTCATCTAGAACAATGGAGACATTAACTATGATGTAGCTTATCGTGTGCAAGCAGACTGGTGCAAGAGGTTCTTAGATAGACCGGAAGGAAAGTTATACAAGGTTGTAATATAGCCATGTTATATGGAACCAATTTCTAGCCTATTGTAACTTTAGCAAAAGAGAGGAGAACGATCAAGTCACTATTGTAACTTTAGTGGGGACAGTAGAGAGGATAACGATCAAGTCACTATTGGAGGCCAAGTTGTAATACAAACTACCAAGTTTAAGTACTTGGGTTCATTCATCTAGAACAATGGAGACATTAACTATGATGTAAGAGGTAGCTGAGATGATCGAAAGGAAAGTTTTACAAGGTTGCCGGTATGACCAGCCATGTTATATGGAAACAATTCCTAGCCTATCAAGATGACACACGCCCGAAAGTTGGAGGTAGCTGAAATGCGGATGCTGAGATGGATGTGTGGAGATACAAGGATGGACATGATAAGTAATGAAGTTCTAAGTGTTGGGTTTGTAAAGGCTTTTGGGGTTGGACACATGTTTAGTTCATTAAGTTGTTAACCTTAATTAGTCTCTATATATATCTTATTATGTATTTGTAATCTTTGTACCGAGCAAATAAAGAAAACCCTAGTTGCAGCCCGTGGACGTAGGTCACACCGACCGAACCACGTTAAATCCTTGTGTTGTTTATTGTTCTATTTTCTGCGTGATAATCGTTTGTGCGTGTTCGTGTGTTGGTTCCGTTGCGCCGCTTGAAACTGAACAAGTGGTATTAGAGCTTAGGCTCGTTGAACACACGGGATTGCACGGAAGACGATTCACATAAGGTTTGTTCTTTCGAAGATCAAAAGGTATTTTTTATTTGCTTCCTTGGTTGTGCGTTGTTCAAAAAAAAGGAGCACACCTTAGGTTTTGTGCTTGAAAGAAGAAAAGGCAGAAAGTTGCTTTCCTTTTTATGTTACCCACGTGAATGAGTTTTTAGTTTTGAAAAGTCAACTTGGGTTCTTTACACATAAAACAAAAAGCAGAAGGTCTTTTCTTTATATTTGATTAAGATTGAGTACCAGGTTTAAACTCTTTGAAGCCGTCGATTAGGGTTTGGTGAAAAACTCTTGGATTCCTCAGGTAAAAGTTAGGGTTTTGTGTTTTTTCAAGTTTCTATTTATTGACGAATTATTTACTGCAATTTCAAGTTCTGTGGGGACTTAGGGTTTCACTCTTAATGGATTCGAGATCTAATTATGGGTGAAGAAGTCAGAAGAAGGAACTCGGGTGAATCATCAAACAATGAACTACTAAATGTTGGCAGGGGTTGAGGTAATAACAGGAACAGTGGGAGTTGGGGAAGGAGTTCATCTAAACCTAGGAAGAATGTGAAGTGTTGGAGTTGCAATGAGGTGGGACACGTTAAGAGTCAATGTCCGAATAAGAAAGAATTAAACACTGCTGCTTGGGATGTTTATGATGATGATGCATTGATACTCAGTATGAAAAACAGTGTGGACTCTTGGGTCATTGATTCAGGGGCTTCGTTTCACGCCATGGACAACGGGGAAGGTGAACTTGAAACATGGTGATATTGGAAAGGTACGATTAGCCAATGACGAGATACTCGAAGTGACGGGCATGGGGGATATTGATCTGGTTACTTCATTAGGTACTACATGGAACCTAAAGAATGTCAGGGTGATTCCAGGGCTGAAGAAGAAACTGATTTCAGTTGGTCAGCTGGATGAACAAGGACTGGAAGTGAGGTTTGGTGGTGGTAAATGGAGGGTGATCAATGGTAATTTGGTTATTGCTCGTGGTATGAAGTGCGGGCCATTGTATATGGTTGAGGTACTTGCTGAGGGATGTATGACCATCCCGGTTAAGCACGACAAAATCCGGTTCGCTAAATCTGGTGTTATGAAACAAGTGAGGGAGTTCCAGGCAAAGCGAATGTGGTTGCTGACGCCCTTAGCCGAAAAGGACGACCCGAACCAATTCGGGTGAGGGCTTGCCAGATAATCATGACGCCTGATGTTATGAAACAAGTGAGGGAGTTCCAGGATGAGGCATTAAGAGAGGATAGAGTTAACTCTGAAAGGATGAAAGGACAAGTTTCAGACTTGGGGGAAAACACCCTGGGTGTTAGAACCCGATCTGGGAGAATGTGGATCCCTCTCTATGGGGATCTAAGGGAGAAAATCACGGATGAGGCTCACAAAACTCGATATTCCATACACACTGGTGCCACGAAAATGTATCAGAATCTGAAGAAAGATTACTGGTGGCCGGGAATGAAGCGAGACGTGGCTAAGTACGTGAGCAAGTGTCTGACTTGCCTGCAAGTGAAGGCAGAACACCAAAAGCCATATGGGAAGATCCAGCCTTTGGATATCCCTGAATGGAAATGGGAACACATCACAATGGACTTCATCACGAAGCTGCCTCGCACGGCGAGGGGAAGCGACACAATCTGGGTGATTGTTGACCGTCTAACAAAGAGCGCCCATTTTCTACCAATTCGTGAGACGTATTCCTCTGAGAGGTTGGCAGAGCTATTTATCAAGGAGATCGTGGCTCGTCACGGTGTGCCAGTGACTATCGTTTCGGATAGGGACATGCGGTTTACGTCTAAGTTCTGGAGGAGGTTTCACGACTCAATGGGGACTAGACTGCATATTAGTACGGCTTACCATCCCCAGACGGATGGTCAGTCGGAAAGGACGATCCAGACTTTAGAAGACATGCTACGAGCCTGTGTAATCGACTTTGGAGGAAGCTGGGATGAGCATCGAATTCTCATATAATAATAGTTACCATGCAAGCATTGGTATGCCACCTTACGAAATGTTGTACGGTAGGAAGTGCAGGACGCCCGTGTGTTGGGGTGACATCGGGCAAAAGGAATTGGGGAGTCTTGAAGTGATTGAGGTCACAACTGAGAAGTTAGATAAGATTAAGGTGTTCATGAAAGCTGCAAAGGACCGCCAGAAGTCTTATGCTGATAAGAGGCGTAGGCCAATAGAATTTGAGGTTGGTGACAAGGTTATGCTCAAGGTATCACCCTGGAAAGGGATCATCATGTTTCGAAAACGGGAAAAGTTAAGCCCAAGGTTCATAGGGCCATTCCGTATTATCGCGAGGGTAGGAGAAGTGGCCTACAGATTAGAACTACCTGATGAGTTGAGTGGAATTCACCCTACGTTCCATGTATCTCATCTCAAGAAATGTCTGGCAGATAATGATGTAGTTGTACCATTAGAAGACATTGAAGTCGATAAACGGCAGAATTATGTAGAGCAGCCGGTGGCCATCCTTGATTGGAAAGAGAAGCACTTACGGAATAAAGTGGTGCCACTAGTTCGAGTACAGTGGAGACACAGAAAAGGATCAGAATCTACGTGGGAGACCGAGGAGGAGATGAGAAAATTTATCCTCGGTTGTTTGATGACTGACAGGTTTCGAGGACGAAACCTAAATAAGTGGGGGAGACTTGTAACACCCCGAAAAGTCGAAACGAGTCATTAAGGATAATGGGCTTAATTAATGGGTATTTAATAAAAGAGGGAAATGGGTTATGGGCCAAATTGAGTTTATGAGCAAGAGCCTAAGTTATTAAGGCCTATAATCAGCCTTTAACCTACCCAAATCAGCCTCTATCTCCATCATTTGAACCCTAGCTCCCAAAATTCATAGAGAGAGAAAGTAGAGAGAGAAAGTGAAGAAAACTCAAGATTTGAAGCTTCCAAGGTTAAGAGATTGAAGATCTGGGTGTTGGAGCATCAAGACCTAAGAAAGAAGCAACAAATCCAGGTAAGAATCGACCTCTAAACCCTTCTGTAGATCAAACCCGGATTCTAGGGTTTTGGGTTTTGAAAAGTTGCAAAGAATCACATAAAGGTCACATTTTTACGTATGAAAACATGTATAAAGCTTAGATTTAGCCTCATGGATGATACACTAAGAGATTGAACGTAAAAAGTTATGATTTTGGGTTAAAAACGGTCTGGTTCGTAGTTTTTATACGATCTGTGAAACTGCATATGCATCCAGCGAAATTGCATATTCAATCAATGAAACTATGAGGACTTCCTGTGAAACTATAGTTTCGCAGGTAGTTTTGCAGACATGGTTTTCCAAAGAAAGTTGGGCGAAACTGGCAGCGAAACTGGCAGCGAAGATGCTAGCGAAACTGCCAGCGAAGTTGCCAGCGAAACTAGCAGCGAAACTGCTGGTGAAACTAGCAGCGAAGCTGTTGGCGAACCTAGCTGCGAAATTGCTGATCTTGCAGCGAAATTAGCAGCGAATTTAGGCAGAAATTAACCCCTTAGAGTGTTAACTTGTCTGCAGGCTGTGTAGTGTGATCCTAGCCTAGAAAGCTTAGTCTAGAAGTTATTCGTGGTATCGAGGTGAGTTCTAGATCCCCTATTTATAAGTTTTTCCATGTTTTGGGGCTATTATGCATACTAAATTTACGTTTTTAAGTGACCAAGATTTTAAGGGGTTTTAACAGGAAGAACGATTTTTCCTAGGGACAGCGGGGGTTCGGGGGCGGCAGCCCCTGACAGCGGGGTCCTAGGGGCAGCAGCCCGGCCCCAGCCAGGGGCGTTGCCCCTTGGACCCCACTAAGGGCTGCTGCCCCTAGGACCCCGCTGTCAGGGGCTGCCGCCCCCGAACCCCCGCTGTCCCGCGGCGGGTCGGTTATGTTTTATGATGATTAGTACTTGGCATGTTGTGTACTTAATAAATTAAGTATTATATATTAAAGTGAAGATGATATTAATGAAAAGCGAAACTTAATGAATGTTACCTCCGGGCCCGTTTGATGATGAAAAGTCTTGCAAGCACTATGATAGACTTCACTTATGTGAGTCTGATGTATGATGATGGATCTGTGTTCATGAGCGGGCTATATGCCTTGTAGTGTGGATCAACTGTCGGGGGTTAGCTACCGTATTCATGTGTACCGACAGGGATTGACATTTGTTGTCGATCAACATGGAGCTCTTGCTTTGTGCAATCTCGTTGATGATGAAAGTGAAAGATAATGAAAGATAATGAACATGCTTATTATGATGCAAGTTATGTTATGTACTAAGATGCATGCATGATCATTATATGAAGGATAAAGTTTATATTTTCTTATATTATTTAAAACTAGAACTCACTCAGCGAAGCTGACTTTTATGCATAATAGTTGGCAGGTAAGTGCTGATGCTGAGGATGGCACACGGAGCTACTTGGGGAGCTATGGATGGCATTCCTATTTATGAAATCTTTATTGTAATTTAAGAACAAGTAATATGTTTTGTTTGCAATTAAAGGACAAATGTATGAGTACGATATGGTTTCTAAGTTTTAAATGAATGTCTAATTATTTCCGCTGCAATGTTTTGTTATTAAACTAATTTTATGCTATGATTAACCAACTGTGAGGCTTTCCGGGAACGGGGCCTTACAGAAATTCACGCCCTTAACCTTGTAATAAATGGAATATTCCGTGGCATATTCTAAAAGAATATGACATGAGTTATATGTATACACATAAATTGAAAATATATACATATTTATAAAATCACAGACTACATATATGATCTATATAATTCTCAAATATTAACAAATAATATACATTTAATTATTTTCTCAAAATTATTAATGTTACAGTTATATTTCACATTGACGATGTTATTGTATGTTTAAACTTGAGCACATATGTCCAACACGAAAATCACTAACAACAAATGAGCTCTAGCGTGCATGCATCCCCCTTCCTTATTTTATAAAGATGGTTGTCCATGTGATGTGTCGGACAACGCAACATGTATTCGTATTTTAATAAAAAATTATAACAATATCATACTCAAATAATAAAGAATATAACTATCATTTCTTAAAAAAAAATGTAACACATGAAACTAAAACTAAGCCAACTAAAAATTATAGTTGAAGTTGGTTAAAAGTCAACAATTGCAAGAATTATCCCCTATACACTCTTAAAAATTAATGTAAAGAAATAATCATATTCTTCTCAAATGTATTACAAGTTAGTTTAAATATATCAACATTTATAAAATAATTTTATTATAGAAAGTTCTCCATAAAAGGAAGCGGATGGTTGTTGGTGAATAGATTGGATTTTTGTTTTAGAGTTATATTGTTTTAACTTTTGATGTTAATTGTTCTTGATGTGTGATGTTTGATTTTAGCATAAATCAACGCATAGTTTATGTGGAAGCATCCACCAATTTTCATATTTTGTTGCCAATGCTCATATCATCTCATAAGTTATGGTCAAATAGTAGTCAAATACATGACTTTGGATTCATGTTCATCTTATTCATGTTAAAAACGAATATAAGCTATCTCAGTTACAAAATTGATGTAAATGTAGTTCAATTTATAAAAAGAAAATATCTAGAAGATAAAAAGGCATGGTTTCATTACTTACGGTTAAGGGTTGCATTCTAGATATATTGAATTGTAAAGTTTCTTGATCTTGTTTTATTATAATGTTAAAATTTTAATATTTGCAAACTTGATTGCTGAATTTAAATAGAAGCATCAAAGGGCTTTGTAAAATCCAAACAATGTTAATAATGAAAATAATAAAGACGCAAGCGTTTATTAAATTTATTCTATTTTTCTATTGATGTGTTGTGAACTTGTGATCATATAGCATAACTGAAGGTTTGCGGATGATTTCTGGAAAAAGGATCAATTGAGGTTGATAAATGGGAAAAAAAGGGGTCCTAATAAAGAGACATTCAATTGGATAAATCGACATCTGCCTATACGCTGCGTATGGTACTATACGCGGCGTATAATATCGAAAACATTGAAAACGAGAAAAATTCAGGGGGGGCTGTCAAATTGCTATACACCACATATAGCCCTATACGACCGCCTATACGACACATATAGAGCTATACGACGCGTATAGCGAATTTCAACACTAACTACGATGAAAAATTCAGGAGGCTGTCAGATTGCTATACGACACATAAGCCCCATACGGCACATATAGCGCTATACGACCCACCCCCTATACGACACATATGGGGCTATACGACACGTACAGAAATTTGGGGTGTTAATTTATAATTATGGGGTGTTTAAATAACCAAACCTAAAAAAAGTTAATTTAGAAAAGAAGAGATGGTTGATAAATAGATTGGACTTTTGTTTTATGGTTGTCTTTCTTAATACTTCATGTTACTGTTCTTGATGTGTGTCTTAACGAAATCATCACATAGATGGTGCGAATTTAAACTACAACACTAACGTATTCTAATTTCCATTCATCCAAGAAATTTATTTTAATCAATTCTACAAAATAAAAATAACAATATATATTGTACATTTTAATCATTAGAGAAAACAAGGACTGAGGACATAGGATGTAAGGATGCAACGATTTATTTAATTATTGTTAATAAATGATAACTAGTATTAAGCTACTCGCGCGTGGAAGGTGAAACCGTGCCAAGTATCACTAATGGCAGATCACTAAAAAAAATTGATATTAAAAGTGAAAAAGAAAACAAAAAAATAAATCGAACGAAAAGTGTACGTAAAAACGTTAAACTATACAAACGAAAGGTAGAACCTATAAAACAACAAGTAGATTAGGACCAGTGCGTTGTGACATGACCATTAAACGAAAAGAAAACATAAAAGTGTTCAACCACACATGCACGCTCAAGCGTGTTAACTCGCAAAATTTAAATCGAAACATAAAAGGATATATTTCTAAAATATAAGGTAAGGGACCAAGTTTAAAGTAAAAACAAATTTTAGGTTTAAATTATAAAAGATGTAAAAATATTGGATAAAAAAAGTTACAAATTAAAAAAAACACAAAAAGCGAGTACAACCCACTAAAACACATTGTACAACCTATAATGCATATCAAAATTGATAATTAGTATATATATATAATAAGATATGTCAAGAAATGCATTCCAAAAAAAATAAGGTTTCTATGATAATAGACGACTTAAAGTTACATTATACTTAAAGTTACTTATGGTTAACAGTTTTGTATTCTCGTCATTAAGCGAGAGTGTTATACCATTTAAAATGATAATAAAAAGTAAAATTAAAAGAGAATTCGTCGGAAGTAAGAAGGTTACGTCCCTGTATTTATGACCGAATCGGAAAAAAGATTTTGTGATTGATGGATTTCCGATTGTGTAATCATACCCTCCAACGTCTCTCTGTAGCCTCACCTCTATAAATAATAATAAAGTAAGAAATCACCGAGTACAAATCAAACCACATCTCCGGTGGCTAAAACACCCCCCAAACAACGTCTCCACCTAAAACTTCCTCCGGTGATAAAATTCCGGCAACAATGGCTTCTTGCCCAAGCTAAAACATGCAGTCTCAACCTAAAACTTCCGACCACTTCATCTGCCCTATCGTCGTTTAGTATTCCGGCAGCCTCGAACCACCACCGAACGACTCCGGCCAATAACCATTACTCTGCCCTATCGTCGTTTAGTGACGATGACTTTCGCGCAACAGTCACCGTTCCTACGGTTCGACGCCCCTAAATTTCCGACCATGCCATAGTGCTGAATGTCGGATTCCACATCATTGTCATCACCTTTTTCAGGTTTTTCTTTACTTCTCATGATCACCGGCCTTTTCTTTTTTATTTGTTTCTTTCGCCACATTATCTTTTCCTCTGTCTAAGGAAAGCTTGTGTATGGAGTGGACCATTTTTCTTCTTGGTTTGGTGCTGTTGTGTTGTTTTGCAGGTGTATTTCTAGGCTATTTGCTGGTTTTTATCTTTGACTATATATGATCGATCATTCATTTTCTAGCATTTAAATTTTATTGATATTGCTAATATGACAATATTTTTCATATCTTGACATCTGTTAGGTTCAATTGAAGGTGTACGTGGGTTCGATTTGGGCCGTGGTATGATTTTTCCTTTTGAGTTGTTGGTTTTCTTGAAAGCTTGTGTGTTGAGTGCATTGTTTTCTTCTTGCCTTGTTTTCTTGTAGGTGCTTTTTGAAACGTTATCAACATGTGGGCTTCCTCACAGGAACTAGTAGAAGAAGCATCTTTATCAGTTTGATTAGTATCTTGCTATTTTTTTAATTTTTTTTTTCTCTAAATGTAATCTTCCTTTCTCAGTTCCTGAATTAAGAGTGCTTATGTTTGTTTGCAGGTGTTGTGGGGTGTAACACTTGTTGGTATAAATAAGAGATGCAAAGCAAAACGAGAACAGAGTGTGGGACGGATTTTTTGTCGGATTGATTGAAACCATCAAAAGCTTACAAAGAAACAAACTTGATTAACTGAAAAAGAAAAATTTAAAGCTACTGCTATGGCTTATTCATTGAAAAATGAAACTAAAAACGTAAACAACTTCTCCATGACTCTACCTCTCATGCAGATTCTAACCAATTTGTTTGACTTGGAAAAACAGTCCACCTGATCCTTCCAAACAATCCATTCGACCGACCCGTTCAGAAACAAAATACTACAGCAATGTGTCCAGGCATGCTGAAGACCATTTGCTGGTTTTATCTTCTACTTTTATGATCTTTTATGTTCTAGCATTGATATTTACTTTGTGTTTCTGCTATGACAATATTTTTTCATCATGATATACTGTTAGGTTCCAGTGAAGGTGTACTTGGATCCGGGTTGGGCCTTGCTGTGGATTGTCAAAGCCGAAACATCATAGATCAAGGTACACTTCTTTTCTAGTTAATATGGGATTCTTTGATTAAAGCAAAGGGTTGTGGTAACATATTTGAGGCAACAGTTATTATTATTATTTTATTTCTGTTAGCGTGTAGGCTTCTTTCAATAGAAACAATTAGTCATGAGTTGGGAAAAATCTGCTACATGTGGCTTTTTCCAAAGGTACGTACGTTTGGGTGAGATTTACTTGTCCACTGGTTACTTAATGTTTCCTGTCATTCTGATATTTGCTTAGTGTTATATTCTTTTTGATTATGGTGTCCCTTTCAAGAGTGACTAGATCATGTTGTGTGGATTTCTACTTTATTATTGGGCTTGGTTGCTTTTAGAGGAAACGAGACAGATGCCCATATCCTGGATGGTTCTTATGCTCATTTAATCTCTTTAACGTATCATTTTATGTGGATTTCCATCGTGATTTAGTTTTTCTTTTTTATATTTAGGCTGTCATGTTTAGAGGCACATGAGTTGTTGTGTGAGCACATGAAGTCTCAATGCTGTCATTGCTGTGTATCTGTGAGTTCTACCTTTTTTTTTTTTCTCATTCTAGTTTGTTAACTTTCTTGTTCTGTCAGTTTTCATTACTCTTACATGTTCTTTTTTTTTTTTTTTTCTGCAGTGCCAGATGGTAGATGTGTAAGGATATATATTTGTAGTTACAACGTTTTTGTAGTGATAAAATTTCTTTTTCTTTTGATCTTTTTTCAGGTTCGGATGAAGGTGTACGCGGATTCAAGTTGGGCCTTGCTATGCCAATCAGGAACATCATAGATACGTTTCATGCTACACTTCCTTTTCTAATTAAAATGGAACTGTTTTGGTTAAATTAGTGGGTCGTTGGTATGATATTAGGTGCATAGTTGGCTGTTGTTTTTTTTTAATTGTGCACAGGCTTCTTTCAATAGAAACAGTTAGGCATGACTTGTTAGTAAATAGGTAGGTAAAATGGTTTTTCTATATGTTAGGATTCTTTCTTTCCATTTTGTAATCGTTCGCTTCTTCATTATGAACATAGCAAAGTCGCTAGGAAACACATGAAAGGCCAATTCACAATTCACTTGATCAAAGTAATAATGAATATAGGGCGTACGTTACCACAATCCTATTATGTAGATTCATGCTTACTCTTTTTCTAATTAAAGCTGAATTCTTTTGATCAAAGTTATAGGATTTCGAGTAACATATTGGAGGCAGTAATCTGTTATTTGTTTCTTGGAGGAGTGTGGAAATATAGATGATGCAAAGCTGATTTCAAGAAAGACTAAAGAGATTGGCAGCTTTGTAGCTACACGATTAGGTTTCATTATGACATGCCTTTTCTTATCAGCTAAGATTCCAGTGATTTTTAGTTTCCTTGCTTGTGAGCTTTTCTAATCGGTTTGTATCTTATTTGTAGGTCTGCCATAGTGCTGAATGTCGGATTCCACATCATTGTGATCACCTTTTTCAGGGTTTCTTTAGTTCTCATGACCACCTTTTCTTTTTGATTTGTTTGATTTGTTTCTTTCACCACATTACCTTTTCCTCCTTTTACTGCTAACATGTCTAAGGAAAGCTTGCGTATGGAGTGGACCATTTTTCTTCTTGGTTTGGTGTTATTGTGTTGTTTTGCAGGTGTATTTGGTGTAACACAGTGGTCTAGGCATGTTGAAGGGTATTTTCTGGTTTTTATTTTCTACTACACATGATCATTCATATTCTAGCAATTAAATTATATTGTTTTTGCTAATATGACAATATTTTTCATATTTTGACATCTGTTAGGTTCTATTGAAGGTGTTCGTGGGTTCGAGTTGGGCCGTGGTATGATTTTTCCTTTTGAGTTGTTGGTTTTCTTCCTGCCCCATGTTTTTTCCTCGGTCTAATGCTAACACGTCTAAGGAAAGCTTGTGTGTTGAGTGCACCGTTTTCTTCTTCCCTTGTTTTATTGTAGGTGCTTTTTGAAACGTTATCAACACGTGGGCTTTCTCACAGGAAGTAGTAGAAGAAGCATCTGTATCGGTTTGATTAGTATCTTGCTATTTCTCAATTTTGTTTCCTCTAAATGCAATCTTCCTTTCTAAATTCCTGAATTAAGAGTGCTTATGTTTGTCTGCAGGTGTTGTGGGGTGTAACACTTGTATAAATAAGAGATGCAAAACATAACGAGAACAGAGTATGGGACGGATTTTCTATCGGATTGATTGAAACCACTGAAAGTTTACAAAGAAACAGAAACAAACTTCATTAACTGAAAAATAAAAATAAAAAGCTACTGCTATGACTTATCCATTGAAAAATGAAACTAAAAACAAGGACTTTCAACGTAAACAACTTCTCCATGACTCTACCTCTCATGCAGATTGCAACTAACTTGTTTGACTTGGAAAACAGTCCACCTGATCCTTCCGAAACAACCCATTTGACCGACCCATTCAGAATTAAATACTACAGCAATGTGGTCCAGGCATGCTAAAGACCATTTGCTGGTTTTATCTTCTACTCTCATGATCTTTTATGTTCTAGCATTGATATTTACTTGGTGTTTCTAGTATGACAAATATGTCTATCTTGATATTTTGTTAGGTTCCAGTGAAAAGGTGTACTTGGATCCGGGCCGGGCCTTGCTATGGATAGTCAAAGCAGAAACATCATAGATACATTTCAAGCTACACTTCTTTTCTAGTTAATATGGGATTCGTGTGATTAAAGCAAAGGGTTGTGGTAACATATTTGAGGCAATAGTTATTATTATTTTATATATTTAATTTTGTTTAGTGTGTAGGCTTCTTTCAATAGAAACAATTAGGCATGAGTTGGGAAGAATACGTAGATATAAAGGTAAGGATTTCTTTACTATATATTAGGATTCTTGGATCTGGGTCGGGCCTTGCTATGGATAGTCAAGCTACACGTCTTTTTAGTTTCATTTTAGTATGAATATTAGTTTCCATATTCCTTACCCATTCTTTTAGGTCCTACAAAAGGTCTCAAGTCAAATAGACTTAACTAAGAGGCCATAAAAGGTTTCTAAAACCTAATTACATTTTCTGTCCCAATCAGGTCAACCTACTTGCAGAGGTCTTAGTGGGGCCTTAACCATCTTATTTGGTGTCATCTTCGGTGATGATGAATACTTTGCTGCAGGGATCTCTCTTATAAATAGCCGAACAGGAGATCTACCAAACTCCCTGAGTTCATGCTTGACAGTTCATTGTGTCAAGCATTTCAACTTTGTAAGCCTCTTTCTTGAAACTACTCACTACTTGTTAGAAAATTATTGTATAAATATGTCCTGAACTGTAATAATACTTTTATTTCTGGATGTCATGTTCAGAAAAATCAATTAACATGTTCTTTAAGTTCAGAAAAATCAAGCCACGTCCCTGTGTTATCTCCGACTGATCTTTCAGGTAAAAACTTCTCACTTCATGTATTTCTTTCGCCTTTTATTATTCATCTGCTTCATTCGTACTTCTGTTCATCTCCTGTTACTGAATTATAAACTGCTGAAACACATCAACTTCAAACAATTGCATTTCTTTCAGCATTTATTTAATTTTCTTTTTTATCACTGCAGGAAATTAAGGACACACTGGCTATTACAATCAGGGAAGCAATATGATATACATCTTTTTCCTCCATAGTTTTTATTTTAATTTCTTTACTTATTCTAATAATCTGTTCTTAATGTTTTTAGTCATTTTAATCTCTGTGACTGGATGCTCTGCTACATGTGGCTTTTTCCAAAGGTACGTTTGGGTGAGATTTACTTGACCTATAGTTACTTAATGTTTCCGGTCATTCTAATCTTTACTTAGACTTCTATTCTTTTTTATTATGGTATCCCTGCTTTCAAGAGCGACTAGATATGCATTTTGTGTGGGTTTCTACTTTATTATTGGGCTTGGTTGCGTTGCTTTTAGAGGGAACGAGACATGTGGCTTTTTCAAAAGGTACGTTTGGGTGAGATTTACTTGACCTTTAGTTACTTAATGTTTCCGGTCATTCTAATCTTTACTTAGACTTCTATTCTTTTTTATTATGGTATCCCTGCTTTCAAGAGCGACTAGATATGCATTTTGTGTGGGTTTCTACTTTGTTATTGGGCTTGGTTGCGTTGCTTTTAGAGGGAACAAGACATATGTGTTGGATCATAAGAGGCTGTTGCAACCAAAACCATATCACTTAGAAGATTTTGAGTACTACATGCAAAGGACTTCCGAAGTCAAGTGTGGGACTTCCGAAGGAAGAAAGAGTTCTTCCGAAGTCTAAGTGTGAAATACACTTCCGAAGGAGAACTCCAACTTCCGAAGGTAAAGAAGCTACTTCCGAAGGTTCAAGACTTGAAGACAAAGATCTGAAGTCAACTTCCGAAGAATAAAAGAAGTCCTTAAAGCCTCGGAAGCATAGAAGCATCTTCCGAAGTATAAGTGGCTTCGGAAGAACTTGTTCTTCCGAAGCCAGTTAACCTTCGGAAGACACTTCTATTATCCAGTAGACATAAGTATGGTCTGTCTGACAGTCCGCTGCAAATCTCTGAGATACTGCATGGCGTTTTCTCATAAGCCATGTAGTTGACCATACTTTAATCTACTGTTTACCTTTTCATGATAAGTACAGTTGCCATCTTTAGTTGGTGACAAAAGGTAAGTCATGGACATGTCATGACTACCATATCTTAGATAATACTTTATCTAAGATACCTTAACTATAGCATTGTAGTATATGCTTTAGTCTTAGGTTTCCAGCTGGTATCAAGTATAACCGGCTGTAGGATCTAGTATATATAGTTTCTCATTGTAACTCTTGTTGTAGGCTTGTAAGTGTCTTGTAATCTTGAGTTGAGAAGTAATATATACAAGTGCTTTGAAAATATTTCTGCTTGTTGCTTTGATTACTTATTATATTACTATCAACTCTTGTCAAAGACATTGCTTCATCTTGTTTGAGTGACTATTATAAGTGAGTTTGAGAGAAAAACAAGTGTTAAGTGACAAAACCCGATCCTGCAATTGGTATCAGAGCTTTTTAGGCTCTTGATTGTGAGATCTTACCATCCTAATCAACCAAGTTTTTCACTCCTCCTTATACCTCATTCAAAAATGGCCCTCAACAAATCTGAAGTCGAAATGGGAACGATGACCAAAGCTCCCATCATCGATCCTGAAAACTTCAGGTCTTGGAGCAGAAGAATGGAAGGCTTCATCAGATACCAGGATAGCAAGATGTGGCAGTCCATCGTGAATGGCCCGTACAAGCCAAAAGTTGCTGGTGGAAACGGTGCCATGATCGAGAAGGCTGTTGAAGACTACTCCGATGAAGACAGGAAGAAGCTCGACATTGACAGCAATGCTATGACTGTTCTCATGACTGCAATCCCAAACTCCATCATGGTGGGGTTTGAGCATTGCAAGTCAGCCAAAGAACTCTTTGATGCACTTGCTCAAATGTACTCGAGCTCTAATGATTCAAAGAAGGACTCACTGAAGCAGCAGTTTGAGAACTTCACCTATGTTGCTGGAGAAACTTTTAGCCAGCAATACTTCAGGTATATGGATCTTATCTCCTCCCTCCAATCTGTGGGAATCACTCAAGAACTTAGAGACCTTACCAGAAAATTCATGAGTGCTCTACCCAATGAGTGGACTTTCTACTGTGTCTCCATTAAGAGAACAGAGAATTTAAACACTCTCACCATGACCGAACTCTATGGGATCCTTGATGGATACCGTTTGGAAATGGAAAGCAAGAAGGGTCACCAAGCAAGCAGACCCTTGAGCCTTCCTGCTAGCAACGCTTTAATGGTTGCTGAAGGCTCAGGTATTTCACAGTCTCAGCAGTACCTGTCATACACCCAGCAGCCATCTTGTTCATCAGGACCTTACATCACATTCCCTGAGACTCCAAGGTCTCATCAAACTCAGCAAAGCTCCTTTCAGGAGGGCTGTGCATTTGTTTCAGGGAGTGGACACTCTAATGATCATCAGTTCTGCTTTGATGATCTTGAGTGCTTTAGTCCAGATGACATAGAGTATGTGGACATTGTCCAGCAAATGGCTCTCCTTACCTACAGAGCGAAGAAGTTCTTTAAGAGAACTGGAAGGCAATTCCCTCAAAACCCAATCACTAGCAAGTTTGGGTTTGACAAAAGCAAGGCTAAGTGTTACAACTGTAACCAGCTTGGCCACTTTGCAAGGGAATGCAAGGCTCCCAAGTCCAACCCGGGAACCTCACAGGCCTCCACACATCCTTCTACACCAAAGTCCAATGGGAAGTCAACTGAAACTGCAGCTATGGCTCAAGAAGTTGACTGGAGCTTTATGGTTCAAGATGTGACTCCTGCTCAAGCACTCATGGCAGGAACAGATGAAAATAAGGTATATGAACATCTCTGTACCCCTGCTTGTATTGCTAAGGTTAAGTTGTACCAGGACTACAATATGGAAATCAAATCCGATATTGAGTCTTTAAATGTGCTAAAATCTGATTTTAAAAGAGCTGAATCTGACTACCAAAAGAAAATTGAGGAGTTAGAGAAAACTGTATCTCTTTTAAAACATGAACACACCAACTACAAGACTCAAATCAAGGATTTAATATCCAAATTGACTGAGGCTCAAGCCCAGCTTGTCACAGCTGAGGCTCAAGCCAGGAAGTATGCTATTGCTGAGCAAAACTTCCAAGCCATACTTGCATCATCCTCTCACTCCAAACTTTGTTATCAAAACAAGAGTGGGTTGGGAACCAATGAAATTGCTCCACCACACTCTTATGAGTCTGTAAGACAACCAAGATGTGGTACTGAAGAGCAAGAGGTTCCATCTGTTGACCCACCTTGTAAAGAGTCAAAGAGTGATGCAACTGTGGATACCATGACCATCACAGGGAAGGAACAGGTAATTGAGCCCTCTCAGACCAATGATGATCAATCCCTGACCACCAAAGCCAGAAGAAGCAGGGCTAAAGCAGCCAGAAAAACTGCCAAGAAGGTGGCTGAATCCAAGCTGAAGATAGACCCAAAGCAAAAGGGTGTATTCATATCAGCAGGATTCCAGGTGGTTGGACCTTCTGATTCAGGAAAGGAGTATAATACCAGTACTCCTGTCCTACCAAAGGATCAGAAGTTAAAGGGAAAGGTTGCTGATGAGGAGAAAAAGAACAAGAAACAGCAACCCTCCAATTCCCAGAAAATTAACATTGCATGCATAATGTGTGGTTTGCAAAATCACATGGCTAAAGATTGTTATTACAATCCTGCTAGCACACATTATGCAAATAATGTTAAAAGAGAAGGAGTCAGGGAAGGTTTCACATTTGGACCATATCAGATGGTTCAAGTGTTGAAAAAGGGAAAGCTTGTTTCCGAAGCAAGGCTTGTCTCGGAAGAAAACTCTTCTTCCGAGAGGAAAAAGGCTTCGGAAGTAAAAGCTGCAAAGACTCACAAAAGAGTTCCCTTGAAACCATCCCAGAAGAAGACTGCTTCGGAAGAAAAGGTGGTGAAGGTCTCTTCCGAAAAGAAAGAAGCTTCGGAAGAATGCCAAGCTACAAAAGCTTCATCAAGCTCATCTTCTATGATCAACCAAGGGATGGAATGGAAGATCAAGGAAGATGCCGTAGCCCAAACCTCTTCTTCAAAGACATCCATTGAACCCCCATGCATAAACTTTGGTTCAATCATGTCACTTTCATTGTAAGAACCCAAGACCAAAAAGGCTTGGGTTTCCAATCAAAACTAATTATCTCACCTTATGTGCAGGGACATCCATATGACAAGAATAACAACATTTGGATAGTAGATAGTGGATGCTCCAGGCACATGACAGGGAACAGATCCCTCCTTCAACAATTTCAACATTATGATGGAGGTCTTGTCCAGTTTGGAGGTGAGGCCGGAGGATATATTTCTGGCAGAGGAAGTATATCCAACGGAAAACTAAAAGTTGACAAAGTTAATTTTGTCAAACAGCTTGAACACAACCTGTTAAGTGTTTCTCAGTTTTGTGATCAAAAGCATCAAATGCTTTTCACAGAACATGAGTGCATTATCCTTAAACCTGGGATGACAATTCCTCAGGAATTGCTGTTTCTTAGATCTCCCAGGAGAGGGGATATGTACAAGCTTGATATGAACAATGCTTCCCCAATGGGAGAAGTATCATGCTTTCTTTCCAAAGCTGATAGTGATGAGTCAACACTGTGGCATAAACGAATGTGTCATGTCAATTTTAAGACAATGAATAAATTGGCTAAATATAACTTGGTACATGGTTTGCCTAAAAAGGAATTTTTCTGCAAAGATAACTGTGTTGCTTGCCTGAAAGGGAAACAACACAGGTCTTCTCATAAATCCAAAGTTGTTAACTCTATCACTACTCCATTACACTTATTGCACATGGATCTATTTGGTCCCACAAGTATAATGAGCATTGGAAGGAAATCATATTGCCTTGTGATAGTTGATGATTTTACTAGATTTACCTGGGTATTCTTTTTAAGAACTAAAAATGAAACTGCTGAAACTTTAAAATCTTTTATTCTTAAAATAGAAAATCAAGTTGATCACAAGGTTAAAATAATCAGAAGTGATCAAGGGACTGAGTTTAAGAACTTTGTTCTTGACTCATTCTGTAACTCAAAAGGGATTGCCAGACAATACAGTGCTCTTAGAACTCCTCAACAAAATGGTGTTGCTGAGAGGAGAAATAGGACACTTATTGAGGCTGCTCGGACTATGTTAGCTGACTCAAAGCTGCCTCTAACATTCTGGGCAGAGGCAGTCAGCACTGCATGCTACGTGCAGAACAGAATTCTTGTAGTAAAGCCACATGGAAAGACCCCTTATGAGCTATGGAACAAGAGGCCACCGTTCATTGGCTTTCTAAGGTCCTTTGGCAGCAGGTGTACCATACTTAACACAAAAGACAATTTAGCAAAATTTGCTGAAAAGTCAAATGATGCTATCTTTGTTGGATATTCCTCCCACTCTAAAGCTTACAGGGTTTATAACATTAAAAACCAACAATTTGAGGAATCCTCCAACATTGTAGTTAATGAGCACACTCCTTGTGTTAGGGGGAATGGACCTGATCATATTTTTGATTTAGAATTGTTTCCAAACTATTCTAAACCATCTTGTGAGAATGTTTCAGCTGGAACAGGTGCTCAAGACTATTCGGATGAAGATCAACTATTTGAGCTTCCCAGACCTGCTCCAAGCTCTCCAAGAACAACAAATCAAGTTCCTACTATTGAAAGATCTGACAGTATAACCATTTCAAGAAATAGTGGAACTTCAACAAGGGACTCACCTGATGATCCTCAAGTCTCCTCAGGTGATCCTACACAACACCAAGCTGATGGAAGCACATGTTGAAGGAACAGGCAACTGTTAATGATGCTTCAAAGCAAGGAAATGATGATGTTTCTCTTTCATTCAATCAGTCCTCATTGAATGAGATTGAAACAGCAGCTGGACCAAGTATTCAAGCTCCAGAGCAAAATATGTCCAACTTGGACCTATCTTTGCAGCTGGAGGTGATTCCAAGACTTAGAATTCACAATACTCATCCAGCTGAAAACATCATAGGGGAAGTCTCTGAGGGTGTGAGAACGAGGGGACAAACTCACAATGGGAATGTCTGCCTGTACTCATGCTTCTTATCCCAAATGGAACCCAAGAAGGTGGAAGATGCCTTAAAGGATAGTAGCTGGGTTGAATCAATGCAAGAGGAGCTGCTTCAATTCAAAAGACAGAAGGTTTGGAACCTATGTCCGCTACCATCTGGTCAAGTACCTATAGGCACCAAGTGGGTTTTCAGAAATAAAAGAGATGACAGAGGTTTGATTATCAAGAACAAGGCAAGACTGGTGGTTCAAGGATACACTCAAGAGGAAGGAATTGATTATACTGATGTCTTTGCACCTGTTGCAAGACTTGAGGCAGTTAGGATCTTTCTTGCTTATGCTGCATCCAAGAATTTCACTGTCCACCAGCTTGATGTCAAGTGTGCCTTTCTATATGGGGATATAGTAGGGAAGTCTATGTATGCCAGCCTCCAGGATTTGAAGATCCACAGCATCCAAACTATGTGTGCAAATTGGATAAAGCTCTATATGGGCTGCACCAAGCACCTAGGCTGTGGTATGAGACATTGTCTCAATTTCTTCTGAAGAACGGCTACACTAGAGGAACCATTGACAAGACTCTCTTTATCAGAAAGTCTGGGAAAGACATTTTGCTAGTTCAAGTCTATGTCGATGACATCATATTTGGTTCTTCGAATGACCAAATGTGCAAAGACTTTGAGAGCATTATGAAGAAGAAGTTCGAAATGAGTTCTATGGGAAAAATGGACTTTTTCCTTGGAATTCAGGTAAAGCAACTGAAGGAAGGGTTTTTCATCAATCAATCTAAGTATGTCAATGATATCTTAGAGAGATTTGATATGAAGGATTGTAAAGCAGCAAAGACACCCATACCCAGAAACCATGATTTATGCCCTGACTCTGAGGGGGAGGATACTGATCAACATCAGTATAGAGCAATCATTGGTTCTCTGATGTATCTTACAGCAAGTAGACCTGATATCATGTTTGCAACTTGCATTTGTGCAAGATATCAGGCTGCTCCGAAGGTGTCTCACCTAATTGCTGTCAAGAGAATCCTCAGATACCTCAAAGGAGCACCTAAGTTAGGTCTCTGGTATCCAAGAAATAGTGATTTTAATCTCTATGGATACTCTGACAGTGATTATGGTGGCTGCAACATCAACAAGAAATCAACATCAGGAGGATGTCAATTTCTTGGTGGAAGGATCATCTCATGGCAATGCAAAAAGCAATCCTGTGTCTCTACATCAACTGCTGAAGCTGAATACATTGCTGCTGCAAGTTGCTGTGCTCAGCTGCTGTGGATTCAAAACCAGATGATTGACTATGGATTCAACTTCATGAGCACTCCTATCCACATTGACAACAACAGTGCTATATCCATTACAGAAAATCCAGTAAAGCACTCAAAGACAAAGCATATTGACATCAGGTATCATTTCATTAGAGATATTCATGAGAAAAATCTTATCAAACTAGTCAAAGTCAATTCAAATGAACAATATGCTGATTTGTTCACCAAAGCATTTGATGAACAAAGATTTAAGTATCTTATTACAGCTATTGGGATGATAAACATTGACTAGTCAATCTCAATTGAAAACCTTTTCAATATGTAAAGTCTTATGTCAATACAATCTAAGCCCTGTTACAAAAGATCCTTTCTTATTCAACTAAGTATAAGTTCTTCCGAAGAGAAACTTGCCTTCGGAAGATATCTAGCATAACTTCCGAAGCAAATTTCTCATAGGATAATTTTCTTCTCGGAAGTATACTAAGTCTCGGAAGAAGGGATTGAGGTAATCTCAGATCTACTTCCGAAGCACTTAATACTTTCCACTTGAAAGCAACATGTATCTTCGGAAGCAATTTATTTACCTTCGGAAATACATTTGCCTTCGGAAGAACTTTACCTTCGGAAATACCTTATACTCGGAAGAAGGATTTTACTGTGTAACGGAAATCTTTTGGGCCCCACTCTGTAAAAAGTAAAGATTTTGTTAATGATGTCGGATTATTTAAATGGCTTAACCTTACCGCCCCTGTCACATCATCCTCTGAACCCTCACATCATCTTATCCAAACCACCCTTTAAACCGCCATTTCACCCATTTAAATACTTCCGGTTAATCACTTACACTCTTTTTACCAAATTCACTGCCCTAAAAGCTTTCTTCTTCACCAATTTACCTCTCTCTCAAGAACTTTTCCTCTGCTACCTTTCTAAATGGCTCTAAACCCTCAGCACAACCAAGTCGCACTCCTTGACTCCTCAAGGGATGCTGACTTCTCTGATATTATCTCTTTCTTAGCCCAATCTTCATATTACACAGCACTGACTGTAAACCCTACCATTTACACCAACCAAATGTCCGAATTCTGGGCAAATAGTCGGGTTGAAACCCTAAATGGGGTTCGTGCTATCAGGTCAAGTGTATGTGGCCAAGAGTTGGTCGTTACTGAACAAATCATCAGGGAGCATCTTGAGCTCCATGATGAAGGCGCACCGACGGAATTCCCCAAGTCTGAGTTAGATAACTCTTATCTCCAAATGGGATACGGTGGAGATGTAAGCAGGTCTACAGTCTACAAATTCAACTTCTCCTACAAGTGGAAGTTCCTGCTACATGTGGTTCTCCACTGCTTATCTAACAAATCAGGGGGATGGGATCAAATTCCCTATGAACTCGGGTGCCTAGTTCATGGGTTGGTACAAGGCTTGCGCTTCAACTACTCCAGGTTTGTGCTGACTAACCTCATGGGAAATCTGCAAAGGGACACATTCTTTATGTATCCCAGATTTCTACAGCACATAATCAACTGCGAGCTAGATCAGAGTAAGCTTGTCTGTGCAGCTGCTCTGTCTGCTCCTCAAATGAGGCCGACTATCTTCAAAGTACTGAAGAGAGTGTCTACCAACTACACTGGAAGGGATACCGCACTACTTCCAGGTATGATTGAGCCAATGGCTCCTGGTGACATCCCTGTTATCCCCACAGGTGATGAACCCACACCAGCAACTACCCTCACCATTCCAAATCTACCTTCTCCTCCAATAAAAGTCACCTATCAGAGACGTACCAAACGAACCCTTGTTCAATCTACTCTGATTGAACAAGCCCCTCCTCTTCAAACCAAAAAGGCTAGAGTGGAACAAGGGGCTCCCACTCAGCCAGAGGTCCCCCAATCCTTCACTATTGACCTCAATATGGGTCTTGAGTCTCCTCAGTCTCAGACCCATGAGCCCATAACCCCAGCTGATAGCCCTCAGGGTGAGTCTCTATACTCCCCTGAGCAGCCACCAAGGGACAGCTCAATGCCTTTTGACATTGATCAAAGTCCCGGGTCTTTAGGTCTTCATTCCTTCTCTTTTACTGACCTATTGACCGGAGCTGGTGAAGAGACTATGTCTCTCCAAGGCAATGAAGTTGATCCACAACACCCCATTAAGGATCAACAGAGCCTAGAGAAACCTCTTGTCTCTAGCCCACACCAGCAAAGCCCTACTGAGGTGAGTCCCACTGATGTGGAGGGGACTCATGTAGATTCAGCTGCCACTACTGAAGGAGCCTCATTGGATCCTCAGGACAGTGGTAACAATAGTCAGACTGAATCTACGGCAACCATGCCCTATGATGCCTCTGAAAGAGACATCATTGTGCAAGGGAAACCAGGGTGCCAAGAAACCACATCTGGTGGTGAGGATGAACATACTAGGTATGTTACCTCATCTCCCCGTGATTCTTCCAAAGAAGATGAGGGAAGAATGCAACTCACAATCAGAGACCTACTTTCTAAAGTCTCAAACCTTGAATCAAAGGTTAAGACTTTAGAGGATAGGTCTGCCACTCAGCAACTTGAGATTGAAAGTCTCAAGGTAAAACTAGCTGAGAAACAGATTGAGAGATCTGTTAGGCATGTACCCGTTCAAGTCTCCTTGACCTCTTCCTCTAGCTCATCTACCTCTCAAGATGATGCTACCAAAAAGGGGGAGAATGTTGAGGAACTAAGTCAAAGACAGGATTCCATCAGTCAAGCTCTCACTTCTTTGAGCTCAAAACAACAAACCGCCATCTTCCCTGAGCCTCCTCCAGTTGTGATTCAAGTGGATCAAAGGATGCTTCAGGATCTAAATAGGATCTTCAACAAGTTCCTTTTAGAGTCCCTCATTGATCAACCCAGTCCGGATATGTCTGTGATATACTTTGGAGCTCAAGAGCTTCAGAGGTTGAATGCACCTCCTACCACTGTTGAGAAGTTGGTCAACCTAAGGCCCAAGTGGAACCTGAGATTGATTTCGAAGGGGAAACTAGGACTGATGGCCCAGCAACTGAAATAGTTGGGACAGAAGGTGTGTTTTCACAGGCTTCCGAAGCACAATTTGAAGCCTCGGAAGAACCAACTCAAACTTCCGAAGCTGAAATTGCTGCTGCGGAAGGACTGTTCTCTCTCTCCGATGATCTAAAGTCACAGATGCAATTCTGGAACTTGCATCTGAGGTTAATAGG
This sequence comes from Flaveria ramosissima, assembly GCA_025215565.1. Classification (NCBI taxonomy): domain Eukaryota; kingdom Viridiplantae; phylum Streptophyta; class Magnoliopsida; order Asterales; family Asteraceae; genus Flaveria; species Flaveria ramosissima. Next base: position 69,913,181 of record CM046030.1, read on the forward strand.
GAGGATTTTCTCAGCCAACCACTAGCCATTACATCTGCATTGACCTCAGCTCCTACCTCCACCATCCAACCTGAGTCTTCTACCCAAGAACCACCAAAGTCTAGCACTTCCGAAGACATTAAAGGTAAAAGGAAGATGACTTCGGAAGAGCTTCTGGAAGAAGAAAGGCTGGAGAAACTTAAAAGGAAAGGAAGACTGCCAACTGGGAAACTGTTAGCTGCAAGTTCAAAAGCAGCTGCAGCCAACCAAGAGGCAATCAACAATAGAAGAAGGGTGGAGGTAATTGATAGACTAGTCAGTCTAGGGGGCCTCGGAAGATGTACTCCTGCTACCATTAGAGGAGCTGATAGAGCTTGAAAAGGCAACCTTGCTGCAAAAACAGCAAAAAGAAGAAGCTGCAAGGTTGGCCTTAGAAGAAGAAAGGCTGAGAAAAGAAAGAGAAGCTGATCTGCAGCTCAGGAGAGAAAGGATCACTTTCCTACTCTCCAGAGGATTCTCTCAAGATGAGTTATCTCCACACAACAGTGACACGATCTTGTGGCTCTTAACAAAGAGCAAGATCAAATGGAGAAGGAGAGAAAGAGAGCTGCAAGGGAGAAGCTGGTAGAGAAGAAGAAGAAGAAGAAGAGGCTGGACTGTCTGCCGCCAAGAAGATAGGTGACAAAGCTTGGATGAAGAACTATCTTAAAGCTCACGGCTTCTCTGGCAGGCAAGTGGGTCCAATGTCTGAGAAGACTCTGCAACGACATGTCAGTGACATCAAGGCTGACATTCGTGCAGGGAGAAGAAAGGAGATGTATAGAAGGGGACAGGGGATGACCTTCAAAGCCACCTCTCAGCCAAATATCCAAACCCAACATCAACCTGAACCAATACCTTTCCCTTCCCAATCAAAACTGAACCTGAACCTTTCACCCCTGAACCTACACCTTCACATCTACCAACTCCCTCACCTCAACCACCTAAACTACCCATCATCCAACCTAAAACCTTACCCAGAACCCAACCTCCTAAACCTACCCAACAACCAATCAAACCATCCCCTCAGCCTTCTAAACATCTCTCAATGGAGGAATTCAAGGAGATCAAAACCAAGCTCATCAACTGCACTACTCTGAGCGACATCTCTTGTGAGGAGGATACAGTCAACCTGACTTATGTTGATGGATCCTCAAGTTCCCTCACAAGAGATGAGTTTCTTGATCTACCAAGAGGAACTTTGGACCAAGCCGCAAGACTCTTTGGCCTCAATTCAGATACATTGAATGAGGAAGAAAAGAAGCTGAGGAGAAGGCTGGTGACTCTGCTGGACACAAAGAAAGGAGATAGGGTACCAAGACAATCTCTTGTATCCAGAAAGAAGATAGTCCAGTGGAGGTTCGAAGACTCTTCTCACAACTTTGTTGTTGAGAGAGAGAATGGTGAGATTAACAGGCTGAATGCCTCATCTCTGCTACACTTAAGCAGATTCGATATTGCTGAGTTAGCAGAGAAACCATTCTCCAACCCCTCAAACTCCGAAGTAGCTGCTCACATCAGAAATCATCTAGGCAGCCTTCACATGGCCGAGCTCACTGCAAGAAGCAAGGTTGAAGAGGAGTCAAAACTGAGAGAGGAGGAGGAAAGGAAAGGATCAGCAACCAAAGGCAAAGCCTTTCTTCAAATGGTTGAAGGTCCTGAACTTGAGTCCATAGTTAGATGGGAGTATGACTACAACTCCCGTCAACTAACTCTCTTCAGGGGGTCACAACAAAGGGTACATGTCATTCAAAGTGATAGACTGGATCTCCTATCCACGAATGACTTGTACAAGCTTCTCAGCACCACTTCCGGGAAAAACAGAGAGACAGACAAATATCTTTTGTCCCTGGTGCTGAAAACTTTGAGAAGTAGAGATAAGTGAGTTTTGGTAGCATCAGCCTAGGGGGAGTTTGTTGGATCATAAGAGGCTGTTGCAACCAAAACCATATCACTTAGAAGATTTTGAGTACTACATGCAAAGGACTTCCGAAGCCAAGTGTGGGACTTCCGAAGGAAGAAAGAGTTCTTCCGAAGTCTAAGTGTGAATACACTTCCGAAGGAGAACTCCAACTTCCGAAGGTAAAGAAGCTACTTCCGAAGGTTCAAGACTTGAAGACAAAGATCTGAAGTCAACTTCCGAAGAATAAAAGAAGTCCTTAAAGCCTCGGAAGCATAGAAGCATCTTCCGAAGTATAAGTGGCTTCGGAAGAACTTGTTCTTCCGAAGCCAGTTAACCTTCGGAAGACACTTCTATTATCCAGTAGACATAAGTATGGTCTGTCTGACAGTCCGCTGCAAATCTCTGAGATACTGCATGGCGTTTTCTCAAAGCCATGTAGTTGACCATACTTTAATCTACTGTTTACCTTTCATGTTAAGTACAGTTGCCATCTTTAGTTGGTGACAAAAGGTAAGTCATGGACATGTCATGACTACCATATCTTAGATAATACTTTATCTAAGATACTTAACTATAGCATTGTAGTATATGCTTTAGTCTTAGGTTTCCAGCTGGTATCAAGTATAACCGGCTGTAGGATCTAGTATATATAGTTTTCATTGTAACTCTTGTTGTATGCTTGTAAGTGTCTTGTAATCTTGAGTTGAGAAGTAATATATACAAGTGCCTTGAAAATATTTCTGCTTGTTGCTTTGATTACTTATTATATTACTATCAACTCTTGTCAAAGACATTGCTTCATCTTGTTTGAGTGACTATTATAAGTGAGTTGAGAGAAAAAACAAGTGTTAAGTGACAAAAACCCGATCCTGCAATCCCCTTGGCTAACAGAGGTACCTTGATCAATACCTTGATCATCCACACCCTGCTGCTCCACCTCAATCTGAACCCCACTCTGATCTTCAACCTTTGACTTCCCTTTTTCTAGAATGTCTTTGTACATAACATTCTCTTGAAAAACAACATCCCTGCTCACTATCACCTTAGGCCTGTCCCATTCTAGCCTCCATAACCTATACCCTTTAACACCCTCAGGGTATCCTAGAAAGACACATTTACAAGCTCTAGGTTCCAACTTCCCTTGGCTAACATGAGCATAAGCCAAAGATCCAAACACCTTAAGTCCCCCATAGTCACCCTTTCTTTCTGACCATGTCTCCATAGGTGTCTTCATGTCTAAAGCTGCTGATGGAGACCTATTGACCAAATATGCTGCAGTGGAAACAGCTTCAGCCCAGAACATCTTGGGTAAACCAGAACTAGCCAACATACACCTTACCTTTTCAAGTAAAGTTCTATTCATCCTCTCCGCCAACCCATTCTGCTGAGGAGTCCCTGGCATAGTTCTATGTCTAGCAATACCATGAGCTATACAAAACTGATTAAACTCATGACTGCAGAACTCCAACCCATTATCTGTTCTTAACTTCTTGACTTTTCTCTCAGTCTGAGTTTCACAAGTACTTTCCATTCCTTGAATTTACTGAAAGCATCACTCTTATTCTTCAGTACAACAACCCAAACCCTCCTAGAGAAATCATCAATCAAGGTCATAAAGTAATCTAGCACCACCCAAATAATCAACCTTAGCAGGACCCCATAAATCAGAATGAATGTAGTCTAATATCCCACTTGTGATATGTCTGGCTTGTGAAAACTTTACTCTCTTGTGTTTACCAAGAATACAAGTTTCACAAAAACCAAAATCACAACTGCTCAACTCAGTCATTAGTTGCTGTTTATGCAACTCCACCAGTCCCTGATGACTGATATGACCAAGCCTCCTATGCCACAACATAGCCCTAGAACTACTATCACCTGAGACAGATGCTACCTGAGATTCTACTACACCAGCACTATCTAACAAGTAGATATTATTCTCCCTTCTACTCCCAGACAATACTACCATTGATCCTTTCATCACCTTAGCCTTACCATCTCTAAGACTAACATGGTAACCAGAACTCTCCAATAGCCCTAAAGACAACAAACTTCTTTTAAGACTAGGAATATACCTTACATCATGAAGATCTACTTTCATACCACTCTTCAATTTCAGAGTCACAGTTCCATGACCCACAATCTTGCAAGGTCTATCATCCCCTAGCTTCCCTGATCCAAGATCTTCAATCTTCAGTTCTTTAAAGAACTCCTTCACAGGTGTCATATGATATGAGCACCCTGAATCCATAATCCACTCACTCTCCTTACCACTGCTTGTAACAGCCAACACATCTGCACTCTCATAACCATCAGAAGAATCATCATGTGCATTGTGTCCGGAATGAGTCTTTGATCCACTTGATTCACCCTTCTTTCTTTTCAAGTCAGGACAATCTTTCTTGAAATGCTTTTCTGATCCACACACATAACACCTCCTCTTGTACTTGGACCTGGACTTTGAGACACTTCTCTGCTTGAAGTTTCTTTGATCAGATCTTCCCCTGACTACCAAGCCCTCTCCACCATCTTATTTATAATCAGTTCTCTTCTTTAATTCCTTTGAATTGAGAGCTGCCAGCACTTCTTCCATGGTAAGTGTATCCCTACCATACATCAAAGTATCCACAAAGTGCTCATAAGATGATGGCAGAGATGTCAAGAATATGATTGCTCGGTCTTCATCCTCCAACACAACCTCGATGTTCTCAAGATCTAACACCTATTTGTTGAATTCATCAGTATGATCTTCAATTGACTTCCCAGGAGCCTTGGAATGTGTACAACCGTTTCTTGAGATACAATCTGTTCGCAAGAGACTTTGTCATGTACAGGCTTTCCAATTTTGACCAGACCCCTGCAGCAGACTTCTCCTTTGAGACCTCTCTGAGTACTCGATCCCCCAAGTTCAAGATGATTGAACTGTGTGCCTGTTCTAGCATCTCCTTCTTCTCCTTGTCTGACAACGTGTCCGGCCGGCAACTTGGATTCTCCGGCCAAGGCATCTACCACTCGTTGGTGAACGAGCAATGCCCTCATCTTCAACCGCCATAACCCAAAGTCGTTCTTCCCGTCGAACTTCTCAACTTCGAACTTTGTTGACCCATCGTTGCCGCCGATCGATCTTTAATTGAATCTTGATTCTCAATTGAGCCACTAACCAGGCTCTGATACCAATTGTTGTAAAATCGATTGAGAATATGAACGCGGAATAACAATCAATACAAAGATGATCTTAGAAAGAATACACGTGAACAAGAAACTTCAAATGATTATTAGTGATTGAATGATTTTCGGATCCTCTCACCGATTACATCAGGTCCTTATTTATAGTATCTAACTAACTCTCAACTTAAATTGAGAATTTACATAAAGGACCCTACACTACATCTTCCGAACGGAAAAAACCCTTCGGAAGATTTCCTACTAATCACATGTATACTTCGGAAGAAATCCAAAGTACACAACAAGACCCTTCCGAAGCAAACATAACCTTCGGAAGATATCACCTTAGCTTCGGAAGAATATGTTAAGCTTCGGGAAGAAAGAAGACTTAACCTTCGGAAGTTCACTTGTATTGGGTTTTATACTTCACACCACGAGTTCAGACTCATTGATTATGAAACAGTTTTCTTGAACTTGCGAGTTTCTTAGACTAATGACAAAGACATTTAAAATTACAATGATA